>OY744605.1:55593921-55773921 GCA_963556255.1 Allolobophora icterica
CATAGACCAAACACCAGTTTTTTTTAGTAAAGTCACCCCCCAACGTATTTTCAGTTACTTAGCTGAGGGGGTTAGAAAGAGAACTAGGGGGGTTGAACCCACCCAACCCACCCGACAACTAAAACACTGCGGAACCCCTACCTAAACAAAACACATTCCGGACTTTCCGGTATACTATTTGTAAACAGCGATACAGTTATTCAGGTATGTAGAGTTTAATCGATAAAAGTTAGACTAGACTTGCTTTAAATAAATTTTATTTTCCCCCAGAACCCTTGTCTTCACCTCGGAGTCTGATTTATAGCCCTAACGTAACAACACTTCATGGAACCCGGCCTTGTCTTCCCCTCACGGAACCGCGGAACCCACTTTGGGAAACACTGGCCTAAACAATGTGATATGCCATAAAGAACCGAAATTTCATCACTCAGCTAAAAAAAAACACAGAAAACTAAGAGTCAAAAGTGTTGGGTTTGCGCACAAACGTGGATCCCTACCAACGAATCCATCCAAAGTTCACAGATAACATCATCGTCAGAATCTCTGGATGAAGATGCGTCAGTAGAGTGCATCGATGACAGACATCAGCGTCCGTGGAACACGATAACGCCAGCGCCCAACGGTCCCTCACTGGTGGAAGATCTCGCACGTCTGGGCATCCCTTGAGCCCCTTGAGCCTACGGGTCCCATATGCATAGGCCTACTTATTCGTCGTGTGTCAGTCGGTAGATGGAAGCGCCACCAGTCACTCAAAGGCCGACCTCTCTCTTCCTTCGCCGAGACTAAACTTACCGACTGCGGACGGCGTATAGTCTATTGGACCGAGACTCTCAACCGCACATCAGGACTCAGGAAACCCATTTGTCCTCAGTCACATAGGCCAAGATGGTATTATGGCGCCGCCAACCTCCTTAGTAGCCTCCCTTAGCAACCTCCTTAGCAACCAACCTCCTTAGTAGCCTCCCTTAGCAACCTCCTTAGCAACCAACCTTCCTTAGCAACCTGCCAAGCAACCAGCCACCTTAGCAACCTGCCTCTAGCATCGGCCTATATAATAAAGAGCAGAGCAGTCAGTCAGACACGGTATTCAGAGTCAGTCGTCGTCTGTCAGTGTTCAGTTATTTAGTAGGCTTTTCGGTGGTATTAGTCTGTTAGATTAAGACTTAGATTAAGATTTGGAGTCCGTCTGTTTTTTGGCGCTTCGGAACTTGCAGCTCGGAGCAGACTTGGAATCAAGGGCGTCTATCCCCACCTAAATCATTGGAGCAACTTCTCCTTCCCCCTCTTCTTCCGCCCTCCCCTTCCTTCCCCCCCCCCAAATGGTGGCACACACATTGACAGATCTCCCCCACCATATTTCGTGGATGGGGCATTTGCTCCAAGGTTTCTATGGTGTAGGCGCCCCTGCTTGGCATATATGAATAAAACGTTCCTTGGAGAATAGAAGTATAAAGTTTATGTTTGCGTTGACTTAGTCTTCTGACCATGGAAGCCTAACATACTCGGATCGGACTTTGGAATAGACGCAACCATTGATTGTTGCTATATACATTATAATAAGGGCGATATAGAAGTCATAATATACTTAATTATATCGTAATAAGTTATGACTCGGAATATCTGAACTCAGAAAGAAGTCAATTCAGAATAATTATCAGCTATAGCCAGAGGCCCGGGAAGTGTTTAAAAGTTGGGTGAGCCAACCAAGTCAAACCTATGCATGTATACATATATGGGTTTGTACATATATATACAAACAGGCCTATATATGCATAGGTTTACCTTGGTTATATATATATATATATATATATTACAATGTATATTACAATATGTATATATTACAATATATATATATATATATATATATATATATTAATGCCGTTGTAATTGGCCCAGTGTAGTCACTTGGAAAGAACGGAGAACAAAGAAAGGAGCCACCACACTGTCTCCCTCCCCACTTGTCCTATCTTATCAGCATATTAATGCCAAGTCTGTTGAAGTATTAGGACCAGATGTCGAGTTGGCTTTCCCCGCTATATGGTCAGCCTTTATGCCCCGGTTTCTCGGGTCAGCAGTGTCAAACCCCGGCCTTCTAAATAGAGCCATCTAGGAGGCCGTGGTAAACCGGCCGTCACTACACGCTGTAATTAATTAATGTCATGTTGTTTAACTTATAATCCGATGTCTTTACTTCAATGTACAAGAGCACCTTTG
Source organism: Allolobophora icterica (assembly GCA_963556255.1). Taxonomy (NCBI): domain Eukaryota; kingdom Metazoa; phylum Annelida; class Clitellata; order Crassiclitellata; family Lumbricidae; genus Allolobophora; species Allolobophora icterica. The sequence goes on from OY744605.1 coordinate 55,596,136, forward strand.
TAAAAGTCACCAAGCAAGCACACAAAATGTCAGAATAACTATATTTATTTATTTAAAATTAATAATATTCTTAATTTTACATATTTTGATTCAAAATCCAGGGGGGGGGCAAGTGCCCCCCCTTGCCCCAACGTGCGGGCGCCCATGCTTCGACCAAAACTGTTTATCAATTTTCCTGATGCTTAGATTTAGGCTGTGGCGAATAATTGTTTATAAATACACGATCAACAGCTTAGTTGTATAGGCCTACATACCATCACATTTTCCAGCTGGTGACATGGAAAACGACAGAAAAGATTGTTCACTGGCGGTCCGCTAGACATTACAGCACTTTCCTATCAATTTATTGATTTCAAATTTACTTATAATCCCAGCTGTGTTCTCGAACAGAGCCTACAATGATGCGATCTCAAGATGAACTAATCATTCTTTCTCATCCCACTCTGATAGCCCACACACACACACACACACACACACACACACACACACACACACACACACACACACACACACACACACACAAACACACACACACACACACACACTAAATATTGTATATATATATATACAGTATATATATAATATACACTAAATGTTGTATTTACGTATATATATATAATATAAAGTAAATTCAGTCCATGTCCGCAAGTGGGACGTAGGTGAGGCGCTCATCTCCTTTTCTAAGCCCTTGAGCCGGCAATGGACGAATCCCAAGGTCCTGGACACGGGGCCAGTGATATCACAGGACTTGCCGTTTACTTCCCAGCTTACGCCGGTACCAAATTATACTGCTTGGTGGCAGAGGCACGGTGTGCGCAAACAACTTGCCCAGGGTCGTTGCACGGAGTCGAACCGGCGACCGCATGATCATTGACCAAACGCGTTACCGATAGCTCCACCGTGCCGCTTCTATATATAATATATACACACATATATATGTATATATGTACATATATACATACATACATACATACATACATACATACATACATACATACATACATACATACATACATTCATGTATATATACATATATTTATACTACAGCTGTCTTAAGAATTAGTTGTCCTGTGTCCACTCTCCTCAGTCTTGTAGGATGATATATTGCGCCTGTTACTATCAAAGGTTCCCACAGTTTTGGATCAACATAGGAGAAATTCTATCGTTCAACAGGCTTACAGCCGACACCTTTGTAGTTTTCAGACCGAGAGGGTAAGGTTTCCAGTATCCATGAACATCTGGATATTATAGCCTATGCTAATGAAGAAGTCCATGTCTTAGCAGTCGCTTAGCTTACTGACCCTTTTCCAAAGGTCAGGACTGACATTCGCAGATTCCATTAGGCGTATACTGTGCTCTTTCTATAGTATGTTGAGTATATATAGTGCTATTTCTATAATATCGAGTGAGGTTCCGGGTCGGCGCAAGCTCTGTTTGACAAAAGCTATCATATTTAATCTAATCACTGTGAAATTTTAGGGCGCAAATTATATTTTTTATTGTATCAATGCCAAAAAGTTGTGTGAGCATGCGCCTGCCTCGGCGCCACAGAGCCAAAACTTGTGTGAGCAGCGGCGCCATTGGCGCCATAGGTTCCCGGGCCCCTGGCTATAGCCGTTTAATGCGAACAACTCGTACAAAACAAAACTTCCATTTTGGTATAATCTCCTTTGGAAAAACAAACTACACAGATCGAGTGTCTGCTGGTAATCATAGAAATCAAACTGACAAACCTAGTCGTCGAACATAGTGAACGCAGTTTGGCAATAGACCTATATGCCATTGAACAACTCATAAATCATCTCGACCCACTGATATCGGGTCTTGAAAAACAAGTGATAATTAACTGTAGTGACATTTTGATAACAATATAGAATACCTTCAAAGTACACATTTTGAACAACTTAACTATTAGTACTGCTTTTGTAAGCAACGATATAATACTCTGATCTATAGGCTCTAAATGTAAATCGCAGCTAAGCTACGGACAAAATGCAAACAACAATAATTCGCGATATAATTAAAAGGTTAAGAACAGAGGTTCGACAAACGCAACTAAGCTACACTACATTAGTATTCTTTGGCAGCTTTAAGTCAGAATCAAACAATTAAACAATTATAACAACTCACGAATATCTTCTTATGGAACTGAAGTTTCAACACAAAAGAAATCATGAATTCTCATGTTCAACATCTTTTCGCATTAGCTGCTTATCAAAAACATATTACGGAACATCGCATCTATCTATAGCTAGAAATTGACAAATGAAACGTTTGCGGATATACATACCTACACAGAGGCGACTTAATGACTATAGGTTCCAGCAGAAAAATTGCAAACGATGCAAGTTAAAGTTGTAAAGCAAAAATATGAAATTTTCACAATGCATTCACACTCATAAGATTATAGTCGAACAGAGCCAGACTTTCTTTGCCTCTGGCGATACCCTTGACTGTGGAAGACCTTGTGTATCTGAATGCATCACCAAACTCTGAACGAGATATTGCAAAACTGAAGTATCTTCGACCCACTGGCAAGAGAATTTGATTTAAAAACTCTGTCAGCCTTTCCAAAATGAAAATGAGATCGCCAGAAAGAATGACAGCAGGAACACAAAAACAAAGGTCAAGCATCACTGAAAATCTAAAGTGTTAACTATAACAAAGCAGCAAAGATTTAGACATCATCTTACATGGCTTTAGAAAGGAAAACTAATTGTGTTTGAACACTTAAAAAACGAACACCTTCGAAAAAATAGTTTCAACTGAAAAGCGTTAAACGTTTACACAAAAAAGCGTACAATACATGACAAACATGAACTTTTCTGTCGGTATATAAAGTAGTCTGAATAGAACAACAGAATCACAAAATATAAGAAGCTAAATATCTGGAATGGAGAAATTAAAACCAGTTAACAATCCGCATCAACGATCTCAACAAAACATGAAGTATAATTAGTAAGTTCCCTTAATTGCAGAAATCTTGTCCTAATTATTAAACCTGTGCAAGAGAAACTTTTGCAAAGCCAGTAGTTGTAAGCCTTGGCGTGAGTGGTAGGTTCCAACTGGGATTTGGTTGCTACCCTAACGTTGCACCTTCCCTTACAACAAGGCACAGATACACCGTTCATAAACCAATATCCAACATAATTTGTCATCCATTTATGTTAGATTATAACGAACATAAACTTTTTCTAGATAAAAAAACACATCAACTGAAATATAAACTAAAGCTTATAGCACTCGCTGAACACGATCTATCATACTGATAAGCGTAGACTAAACTCAGAAAAGAAATATCTAAAACAAATAAAACTTTTGCCAACTCTCCGATTGTCTTCCATTTCTGCTCCCTCTAATCAGATGCTTAATGACAGGTTCTAAATGGCCGTGTTTGAATTCCGTATCAAGGCTTTGCGTAGCTTTTCGTTCACGTAGTCGTTGCCTCCGATAAGCTGGGAACCGGATGTTGTTCCACCTGCACCTGCTCGTCGCTGCCAATTCCGGTGCAGCTGTAACTCGAGGTGCATGACGCGTTTGTCCACTGCACCGGACAGAGAAGAGGAGACGACGTGAGGGAAAGTGACGTAGTAATGCGTTCTCAATTGACCACCCCCAGCTCCTGTAATAAGATCAGTAACGAACATAGTTAAAGAAATAGGAATTGAAATTCTAACAACAAGAAGTAGAAGACGCAAGAACAAGAAACAAGAAGAACAAGAATAAGAACAAGAAAAAGAAGACAAAGAAGGAGCATGGGAAGAGAATTGATAGTGGAGAAGAAAAAAAGGAAGAGAAGAAGGAAAGAAGAAATAGGTAGATGAAATGTAGCTTATTAGCCTACTTTGATGAAGATTATTATTATTATTAGGCCTGTTATTCCTATTTCCTATTATTATAACTTTTATTATCATAACTTGTATTACTCTTTTATTATTATTTTTTTTACCCGAGGTATCAAGGATCCCTCAGGATTTGGAAAAAATTATTGTTATTAAGGAGCAAAGATAGTGTCTGGAGGGTCAGGCCTCGTCTTCGGGGGAAAGCGTGGGAAATATTATTATTATTTTTTCCCCCCCGAGGTACATATGATCCCTCGGGAGTTCAAAAATTAGGGGGCATTGTTCTGGAATGGCTAGTCTTCGCAGATGGTTATTATTATTATTATTATTATTATTATTATTATTATTATTATTATTATTATTATTATTATTATTATTATTATTATTAGGCCTGAATTATAAGATGGATATTTGTATGAAACTTTAAAATGCGTTAATCACTGTCGTTGTTGTTATCACTATCATCATTAGTAATATTTTAAGTAGTCTTGTTGTCAAGACCTTAAACTTCAAGACCATGACCAAGGACAAGACATTTTAGTTTATTCAAGCTAAACAACTCTAAATGCAGACTGCAGAGAATTCCGAATTCGTATTTACAAAAACCCTTCATGCGAAACGTTAAATGACTGTTCATATTCACAGCCGAGTCTTGGTCTTGGTCTTGCAAGGCCAAGACTTTGAACCTTAAGACCAAGACCAAGACTTTTAGTCTCAAGACCAAGACTCTTAAAAACGAACTCAAGTGCACTCGAGACCAAGACCTTGGTCTCAAGGACAACAAGATTGATTTTAAGTACAGGTATAGGGCCACTGATAGAAGAAAGCAGCAGCTGGGGTAACAGAAGCAGCACAGTTGGAGTTCAGCAGGGTAATAGTTTTTGTAATGCAACACAGGATGTTACTATAGAAATATAGAATTAAGACGAGAGTAGGCCTATACTACTAACCGGGCATAACTCCAGATATCAACTTCCGGCCTCGAAGGAATCGCCGACAGACGAGCAAGACGACCAATCCAGCTACGATGACACAGAGCAATGTGCCTGAAATCAGGAGGCCAAGACAGCCAACGTCTGTCCAACAGCACTTGGGTTCTACATCAGGATCTGAACAACAAACCATAAGATTCACAGAATACACCTTAATCAATGCGACGGTCAATTAGAAGAATTTACAACATTTAAACCGCAGCTGAAATGCAGTAAGACACACACTAAATTGTCACACAGATGGACAAATAAATGGACACTCTTAAGCGTGTAAGCTTGCAGAGTACACGTCACTATGAGACAAGTCGAGTTTCAAAAGGTCTTCTATATATATGTGTTACTACAGCTCACATCTTGTCAACCTTTCTTCATGGCTCAGACCCTTGTAAACTAAAATCATTTACGTAGCTCTTCTTTGCACTTTCTCGTGTTTAAGATAATTCTGACCTGTATGCAGGCAAGCATGTCTTATGAAAGCCTGCAAAATTTCAGACATAAAGCCTATAGTATAGGCCTATGTAGTTCCTGAGATGCAGTGGCGGCGCCACGATTTGAAAAGTGGTGCGGCAAATTAGAGGGCCTGCATGGGTAAAAATGTACGGTAAAATTATGTTTTTTCCGTAAAACCTTAAAAAGTGGTACGGCAAAAGCCGTACAACAAACATAGGCGGCGCCGCCACTGCTGAGATGAGATTTACAGGAGCAGTCTATTAAGCTAGACCTAACCCCGAGAGGAAGCGCGTATATACAGGTAAGGGTATACTGATCGTAATATCGAGGATAAAATAATCGCCGTTTAAAATCTTGCATTCCTCGTAAATATAGGCCTATACGCTGAATTTCCGTTACGTAGGCTTATAACAGGTAGGCCCCATATAGTCATCGTAAAAATATACAGAATCACTGCAAAAGTAAAATTCTCGTTAAATAAAACAGGGACAAGCAGTAAGTAGGCCTAATAATGGCCCCCAGAAAATGAAGCAACGTAATTCGTATATATATGCGGGAAAAGTTCTGGCATGCAGCTATACTGATTGGTCACTGTAACCGGGCGCGCGATTTCTATAGCATCTGTATACTAATGTAACAGGGGCTTATATATAATTATATTCTAACTGTGTATGTGTTATAGTGTGGCGTTGTGTATATACCTATTGAAGTGCACAGTTAAATAGCCTACTTTATATAGTCTCTATAGCCTAAACAATAATTGTTCAGTATATACAACATGTTGCCCTGTAACAGAAACATTGCACATAAAACTGTAATGCATACATATGACGTACGTTTATATAATTATGATGTTCTAAAGTCCAGTCACAAGTGGTTTGTTGTGCGATCTATTACGATGAGAAGACGCTATAGAAATTTGAAAGTAAGATAAATCAGTGTTAATTCCAGTCTCTTCAAAACGTGTTTTGGGGTTAAATTTTGTTACCCATGCAAAGCATCTCATGCATTCCATGTTTCTGCCATATATATATATGGCTGTTTGAATGAATGAATCAATTTTTTTTATTGAAACCATTTGTCAAGGTACAAGGCATTACAACATAACTATACAGGCAACAATAGGAGACCAAGCAGAAGGGCTCATGACCCCGCTATTATAAGAAGGGCCACATATATGATAACATGTCAACATAGTCTTGGTGACAGCAGTACAGTCAATGCCTAAATCAATAAATACAAATAATGTTATATGAAACGTAGGCTAATTGAATCTTATTAATAATCTTAACTAGCTATATATATAAGCACGAATTCAAATAAAGGTTTAAGTAACCAATCAATTTCCTTTACTTGTCTTTATGGGATATTTATAAACTATAAATTATATAGTAACACTTGCACCATAATTATGAGACCATTATTAGCATAACATGTATGCTATCCATGCGTAAACAAGCTTAATAAACTAATATATATATATATATATATATATATATATATATATATATATATATATATATATATATATATATATATTCATTTGAAACATATAGAACGGTTAGGATATAATAAACATTAAACACACAAAATGTTTCCATATAATTACAACACTCTATGTAATGCATAATTTCTATAATATAACTAACATTCATTGAAAAATGAGCAGGGTCGAGGCCATAATACGGTCGCTATAGAAAATCGCGAACATTTACATTTACATTTTAACATAATATAAAACACTGTAATACAGTGCAAAATAACATACAACAACATAATATGTGTTATGGTTATTTGTACGACTCGAGTACTTGAAGCACTGTTTGCGGTATATCGTCAGCATCCTCCAATCAGCGCTCTGAGCGTCGACTTAGCGCTGAATCATGAGACTGCCCGAAGAAATGTGGACGTCTTGAATATCTGTATTAGAACGCGAAATTCTGCGCATACAACTTAACTGCTGATAGCTGCCCTAAATGGGAGACTAAGCCCCGTTTCGAGTCCATCGACTCTAGAACTTAAGAGGCGGAAATATGCGCAAGTATCGAGAGAGGCGGCTTGTTTGACGCTATGCACCTCTCTCCCTTCCTCGCTCCCTTCTTTACTCCCCCTAAATGGAGTGGGTCTGATGTCAGCATGGTTTTCAGTGGTTATAACGTGTTTTTTTTGTCTGTAACTGCATCTCACTATCTACCTATTGCAGCATGTGCTTGCCTAAGCCATATAGCGTAGGCGTAAGGTGTAAGCTGAAGTAAGATAACTAGGCCTAATTGAGAAACTATAAGAAAAGATAAGGCTACATAAGTCAGTTTTTGTGTTACCTCACTTACCTTACTGTATCTTAAAAAGGATAGATAAGTCAAGGTAAGATAAATAAGACAAGGTAAGGTTTAACTGCAAGGTCAGAAACAATGAGGCTAGGAAAGTCAATGAGTCATAAATAAGGCAAGGTAAGATATACTTTAAGAAAACGAGAGGTAAGTCATAATTTAAAGTAAGTCATTGTTGTAAGTAAGCAATGAAAAAGGCTTGGTAAGCCAAAGAAAAGGCAAGTAAGTCAGGGTAATGTAGTAAATGTGAGCTAAAGAGAGACAAGGCTTAGACAAGTGACGGTTATAGGCAAAGAAAAGTAAATTAATTAAAGCGATAAGTCTGGGTAAGCATATTTTATGATAAATAATGCAAGATAAGAAAATGTAAAGCTAGGTAAGGCAAGTCAAGAGAAGTTCAGGCAGGCAGCAAGAAGCGTTATACGGAAAGAGTTAAAGACGTTAAAGTAAACTCTGGATATGACACATTGAAATAGAGTAAGGTTAAGTAAGACAGGACAAGCAATGTACAATGTAAATAAAGCCAAGGTAGGATGATGTGTCAAGCAAAGAAGAAGAAGATGATGATGAAGATGATGAAGGTGAAGACGATGAAGATCATGAAGATGATGGTGATGGTGATGAAGATAAAGATAAAGATGAAGAAGAAGATGAAGATGAAGACGATAAATACGAAGATGAAGAAGATGATGAAGAAGATAAAGAAGATGATGAAGGTGAAGACGATGAAGATGATGAAGATGATGGTGATGATGATGAAGATAAAGATAAAGATGAAGAAGGTGATGATGATGAAGATGAAGGTGAAGATGATGATGAAGATGAAAATGACAAAGAAGTTGAAGATGAAGAAAATGAAGAAGAAGCAGAAGATGAAGATGAAGATGAAGATGAAGAAGAAGAAGAAGAAGAAGAAGAAGAAGAAGAAGAAGAGCATATCCTTATGCTATAGTCCTGAGGTATGAAGTGTTAGCTACTTCATTTTCTTGACCTCGGCATATGAGGGCGGGTTGGCTAGTCCTCTCCCTCGCCCTCTCATATTCCCACCGACAGTGTGCTCGTTATAGCTGTATTGGTTAGGGGTGCAGGTATACAGAGCAGATATTTCGAACCAAATTTCTGCCCTGGCGTGGATTTGAACCCCCGACCTGTCGATCGACAGTCCAGCACACTAACCACTACACTATCTGGCAAGGTAAGGAGAGGCAAGGAGGTAAGTTGCTGTAAAGTCACACATACTGACAGGTAAAGTAAGTTAAGGTCAACGAGGCTATAGGTAAACTAACTTATGTTTAGATAAGAAAGCAAGTAAACTAGCACAAGCGTTGGTTATATCAGGCAAGATATTATACGGTGGTATCTATTTATATAGCAATATTCTACAAACAACAACACAACAGTATTGCTCTGCAACAGGTTTCTTTTTGCAACCTGCGACAAGAGCCTCTTGCATTTCTTCTGCCATCGTTCAATCAGCAGTCGAACGTCATTCTACTTGATCCTCGTCTTGTGTTGTATATATCGGGAATAGCACTGAAGTGTCTTCCCGCGAGGAGGCACTATGTAAGTGTGCACTTACGGTTACGATAACTGCGCAGCGGTTCCTTTAGGCTACGGGACTCGAAAAGAAATGTCTCACCTGCTGGTGGCAGAGATGTGAATGGATTGCTGTACTCGGCATCTGTGTCGTTTATCGACAGTGACCAATCGGTTCCTTTCTGCCTCCGCAGGAACCATTGTTGCTTCAGCACCTGATGCAGTCTTTGCCTCTGCATCACGCGGTTCTTCTCAGCATCTTCTTGCTGTGGCCGAAACTCGAAGAACGGACCGCAGACGGAGTCAGTGACGGGCGAACAGGTGCGCCGGATGATCTGGTTCTCGGGACAGGTGGTCGTGCAGTTGCGGCAGGTGTCCCGTTGGACGTCCAGAAATTGACCAGCATCGCAGAAACGGCGGGAAGCAACGGAACGACTGAACGACGGAGGAATGAGGCAGCACGTGGACAAGACAAGGACAAACAGATGGACAGTCAGAGCGGACATCGCTCTCTGCTAAATTCTCTTTTTCACTCCAGTAGAATTCACTGCAGTTACATATAAAACATCAGTGCAAATAAGTGCAACTAACGATAGACTGTGGTAGTCATCATGATTATGATGATTATGATTGAGTTCATCATTATCAATATAGTATAACGACTGTGATTAGCAGTGTTTGTTCATGGATCATGGATGTATATGAACAATGGGGTGGGGCGAATAAAAGTAGTGAGGGGTTCAATTGCGAGGCTCATGAGGGGTACTGTGGAGCGTTTAAAGCTTCCAGTGAGGCCCGGGGTGGAGACCCAGTCTCAGACGATTCTGGAGCGTCAGATGTCTAATGTTCAATTCAAACCAGACTGCTTTTGCATCAAACAAGAATGCACAGTGAAACGCGTCGTTTAAGTTCTGGCTTTACTAAGGTGGTAATGGAACAAACTGTTTCCCATGCTGTAGTATAGGATTCCGTGTGCTCAGAAATTTGGGGTCAAGTAACCTCTGCCCTTCTGTTTCGCCGCATGTGGTACGCACCGTGAAACCCACCGATATAATTATTCTATTTTCAGAAAACCAGTGACATCATTGTGTCGTGTGTAGGCGCTTCCATTCATTAGCAGTAGAAGCGTATACGTTTTGGAGGTACAGGCACCTGCATGCACTAAACTTATAATTGCCAGCTTCATTGCCATTATCACTCGGGTGCTTTGTTTCCTCAGGCTTCAACTGATATGCAGCTGCGTGTCTGATAGTAATTTATCAGCCATTGATGACTTGTGCATGACTGTAACGACGCCATGAAAGTTATATATAGGCCTAAGACCGTTGCGTTTTTCTACCTGCGAGGAGATGCAGGTGTCGCGCCTCCGCAAGTTCAAAGCATTAGCAAATTTTTGTGGTGTTGTGTCGTAGTAAATTGCGTATGTATGTATGTATGTATGTATGTATGTATGTATGTATGTATGTATGTATGTATGTATGTATGTATGTATGTATGTATGTATGTATGTATGTATGTATGTATGTATGTATGCATGTATGCATGCATGCATGCATGTATGTATGTATGTATGTATGTATGTATGTATGTATGTATAACGTACTGGCGTTGGATCTTATATAGGCCTACGCCCGTTACTTTGAAACTATAACGCTCCCATTCTTAATAATTATATCAATTAATATAGCAATTTTGGCACTGAATGTCATTCATTTCTTTCAGTTTGCAATGTTTAATAAATATTAAACAAAATAATGTCAATTCACAATAATATATACTAATTGCATAAAAATTGCATTTCTGTTACAGTCGAATTCCCAGTTTCCCGCCAGTATATTCGGTTGGATCTAGTCTTAGTTAATCTATTTAACTTCTGTAGCGCCCTTAAATGTATCATAACGAACAAAGCGTCAATTGATGGTCGCTTCGATTGAGTTCTATAACCCGTTATTGTTGGGGGCACATGCCCCGGCTCCCCCTCGAGTATACGCCTATGAGTAAGACTTGTCTGAGCTTTCTTTAGGAGGCGTTGAATCCATGTTCAGATACAGTTGCAACTGCATATGCTCGATAGCGTAGTGGTTAGCGCGCTGGGCTGTCAATCGAGAGGTCGGTGTCAAATCCCTGCCCGGGCAGAAATGTGGTTCGAGATTTCTGCTGCACCTGCGCCCCCTAGCCAACTCAGCTGTAATGAGTACACTGACCGTACACTGTCGTTGGGAAAATGTGACGGCGAGGAAAGGACTGGCCACTCACCCTCATACGCCGAGGCTAAGAAAATGAAGTCGCTAACACTTCATACCCATGGCTGCCTCGGGGCTAGCTTAAGGGACTGATTTTCTTCTTCCACGCTTATTCATTAGTTTAAAGTCGTGTTATGGTTTGAATCGGACATAAAACGAAACGCCGATGACAAAATGTTAAATGATCAAAATAAATAAGTAAATAAGTGATCTTTATTAGCGCAAACAAATACAATGAACTAAGCAGACAAAGCCAGTAGAGAACAATAGCCTGTCAATAGGGGGCCTATTAGTTAAATGAAACAGTCATTCCATGTAGCCTAATTTAGGTCTAAACTACAACTGCTCCAAATGAAAACTACAAGACATTGTTTAATGGAGGACAATACATGCAGGTAGGATATAATTAGGCCTATGTATCTGACAAATATATTGAGCATTCTCACATAAACCCACGCAATGGTCTTTGATAAATGACTTAATAGAGATGCGTGGCATAATTCCAATGTCTGTATTTCGTAAACTAGTTTTATACTTTATAGTGTAACCCAGTGTTTAGAGGAACGCTTGCTTTCAGCAAAGCAAGTGGAGTTTGGGCAGTTCCGAAACCAAGACGTGGTTGCACACAGGTCTACAACGCCATCTATGTCGATTTCATATCACAGACCAGGGATTCGAACCCGACTTGCAAAGGTGAAAAGCACCGTTACAAAGGTCATCGTGTCGTCCAAAATAAAACTAAAACCATTCAGTGGAAAAACACAAAAATTGACTCATTCGGATGCCATGCAGCGATCTCGTCCAGCATTAATTCAAAAGCACCGAGTTTTCCTCAGAATCGCAGAGACGATTTTTGTAGCGCCCACCATCGGTGTACGCCCAGATTCATAGGCGTAATTTGTGGAGGGCACGAGGGGTACCCGTACCCCACATTTTTGGACTGGGGGTACAGTACCTCCCACTTTTTAACAATGCCAATAGTTTATTACTGTGCCTGCCCAGAGATTGCAGTCAGCCTTGCTTCGTGTATGTAAGAAATTGGTATCCCCACTTTTTAGACCGAAGTTACGCCGCTGCAAGATTTATTTGTTTCGGTGATAACCAGATTTGTTGTTACGCAATTTCAACAACTAAACACAGCAATTTTCAAGCTTTCCCATGTTATGAGAGTTTTGAGCTCAGCTTTGAGAGAAGCGTAGCCAGAACTTAACTTTAGCTTTCCCAAATGTTAACCTATAGGCCTAAAACGCAGCGCAACTCATCAAAGGCCATTTGTTGTAAATTATGACCAGTGATCCCATCATAGTAAGACAACGTAATATGAAACAGGCCCCTAATATTTTACTGCACTTAATCACAACATTAAGCAACAGTAGGTCCATATAACTAATAATTTTACGTTAACACAGGAGCTGTGCAATATGAGCAAAATAAAAGCTGCAAGCTTATACACAGCCCAGACACTGATTCTATAGTTTAACCATAACTCAGTTGCTTAATATGTATACGGCCTATCCTAATCAACATTATAAGGGCGATAATTAGAAAATTGGTAAAACAGTATTAATAACGATAATAATAATAATAATAATAATAATAATAATAATAATAATAATAATAATAATAATAATAATAATAATAATAATAATAATAATAGCATAGTAATAATAATAGCCTAATAGTAGTCTAATAACAGTCTAATCATCATCATCATCATCATCATCATCATCATCATCATCATCATCATCATCATCATCATCATCATCATCATCATCATCATCATCATCATCATCGTCATCATCATCATCATCATCATCATCATCGTCATCGTCATTATCAGTTGCTGACGCCAGCCATTTGACGGCAATGGGTACGAATAAATGATCTCCATTGTCCTCGGTCATTTGTCAAGTTTATTTCCCCCCTTAGTTTTAGTCCAAGTGATGCTATGTCCTCAGTTATATTATCTATCCTGCCTCTGTGTCTTTTCTTCCAATAGTAGTAGTCTAATAATATTAGTCTAATAATAATAGTCTAATAATAATCTCTCGGCTGAAATCCAAAACAACGGCAATCCAAGAACTGTGGTAATCGCTTGCCATCGGATTCGAACTGTGAACCTCTGAGGTCAAAGTCGTAATTAATGAGTGCGTACGTAAGCGCAAAAGAGTTTCAAAGTAACTACAGGTCTACTCGGATTTAAAGAGAACCTATAATTAAAGTCTGCTTAGAGTTCGACACATTTAGACCATATTTAGCTCTTTCCATTTCCAAATGAGATAATCTTACCGATGAGCATCAGAGAGCAATCAAACAGTCAACAACGGGCGAATTCGGATATCCCAAGGTTGGCCTATAATTTGCAGTTTGACCTCCTAGTTCGACCTCATAGTTTTACAGCAGGTGTATTATTTAAAAGGGAGACCGATATCTGACAATTATTCACTAGACTAGCTCATCGACAACTGACCTACCAGGTCTTACTGGCGAAATTGCAAACGCAGCGATTCTCTCAACTGTCTTCAGTCTAACTAACATCAGGCCGCCGAGACACGAGACTATACTTCTGCCGAAAACATGCAGCTGAATGAATAACATTGAAGCACGCGTTATATATATATATATATATATATATATATATATATATATATGTATATATATATACGTATAAACGTGTGTGCATGCAGGCCGATCTGACGTGTGCACGGTGAGCGCTTAGTCAGCATTCACGACCCATCTTTGAACGACTTGCCTAGACACGTTTGAGGATAATTTTCTAGGTCGAGTCAACGCCCCAGCGCGCGGAACTAAAACGAGGTCAGTTCAAGTGCTGTGCTAGTGTTGGATGACGGATGACTGATTAGGCCTAATAGGCTTATCGTCAGTCACGGCGCTGTCTAAAGTCATATCTTAAGCCACGCCTCTGGCGATCAGACCTATATATTATATATATGAATTGGGATAATTTTAAGCTGTTTGACCAAATTGACTTAGTTGACCAAATGACGGAATATATTATGTTCATCTAAACAGACACATAGGCCTATATTTATGTATACATGAACGTATTCATGTGTATATGCATATAGGCATGTGTATGAATGTATGATAAATGTATTATGTATGCATTTATACATGCATGCATATATGTATGTATGTATGTATTGTGTGTATGTATGTATGTATGTATGTATGTATGTATGTATGTATGTATGTATGTATGTATGTATGTATGTATGTATGTATGTATGTATGTATGTATGTATGTATGTATGTATGTATGCGTATTTGTATTTATTCATGCGTGCATAAAAACATTTATATAGCGTCTTTTAAACCATTTTTAATGTTAGGCCTACATCTATATGCATATCATTGTTTGTTATTTATATAATTAGGCATTGGTTTAAGAAACCATCATCATCATCATCAGTTCCTGACGCCAGCCACATGACGGCGATGGTTACGAATAAATGACCTCCATTGTCCTCGGTCATTTGTCTAGTCTATTGCCCCCTTTAATGTTAGTCCAAGTGATGAAATCATAAAATTAAGAAATTAAGAAATCATACACATCCATAATTACATACATACATTCGCACATAGTTATGTATAAGATTCTAAATTTATATATTCTCTGTAGCAACGGTGGGTGTTTAAGTCTATGGTGACTAGGCCTATACCGTGCTGGAGCTTCAACGTAGACTCGTAGAGGTTGAGTCTCGGAATAGATGGGGTTCGTGATTTCTACATTATCTCCCTATATATATACAGCAGACATTATAGGACCTACTGAAAGCCAGCTTCAGACATGAGCTGGGCACTCTAGTAGTCACGAATGGATCTCGTGCTGTCCTCTGGTAGGTCACTGCCTTCTGGAAAGGTTTGAAAGATCCATTGGACCATCTTTCGTCCGCTACCCAACTTTGTCTTAAGGTTTTACAGTCATCTAAAGACAGTAAATTTTCTGTGTCTGAAGTATTAGTCCATCAGTTACAGCACAAGTCAACAGCCCTAACTTAGTAGTTCCTTTGTCAGACAGCAATACACAGGGCAACTTAGAATGCCAGCTTTACTTTGTTCTCCAAGAACCCCCACCCAGTATTTTAGCCATAGATGTTAGGCC
Source organism: Allolobophora icterica (assembly GCA_963556255.1). Classification (NCBI taxonomy): domain Eukaryota; kingdom Metazoa; phylum Annelida; class Clitellata; order Crassiclitellata; family Lumbricidae; genus Allolobophora; species Allolobophora icterica. The sequence goes on from OY744605.1 coordinate 55,611,655, forward strand.
CTAAAACCGTTTTTTTCGTTTTTTATTTTTTCCCAAAAAACGTCGTTTTTTTCGTTTTTTATTTTTCTTATCGTTTTTTCCCGTTTTTTATGTAACTATATTTATTTATTTATTTACTGTCTGTCAATGTTTTTCAGTTTCTGTTTCATTTTTTGTCTGATGTCCCTTACGTTGTTTCCATACTTTCAAGGATTCAGCTAATTTACCTCACTAGGCTATTTACGTCATCATTTGAGAAACAAATATTTTATGAAATAGCATAGTACAAGAAATAAAATATAGCCTAATAAAGTTATTTCTAAGTTATCTAAAATGCCAGAAGAAAAGGGTGCGGAATGGATTCACGTTACTTTGATAAACGAGAAAGACAAACACTCAGCATTGGCTAAATTTGAATTGCATTTAGTGTGAGAAGGTGTACACTATATAGTCTATACCTCCAAAGTTTAGTTTTTAATTGTGTTAGTTTAGTCAGCATGGACTTATGTGGACTTAAGTTTGCAATTTAAATTTGAAAAGATTTCAATATTTTTAATTTCTCAATTTATTATTAAACCAAACTTCTAAGAAATAAAATAATTGTTGTAGATTGATGTTACTTAGGCCTAGTGTTTACTAATGAAGTTGTATTATTTGCTAATTAAATTCTGTGAATAAGGTTTTTAATTTTAAATTGCAGTAGCGCCTACAAGATGCGAGAAAGTCAAATTATTTTCTTTTGTCGTTTTTTCCCGTTTTTTCCCGTTTTTAATTTTTTGGAATAAAACGACGTTTTTTTCCGTTTTTTATTTTGTTTCTATCGTTTTTAACAACTACGGAAAACACAGGCTGTTAATGCTAAAACCATGCAGATTTTAGCTGTGCTCACTGGTTGACTGTCTTCAACAAATTTAGGTGAGATATTTATGCAGTAACTTCTCTGCCCAAATCCATCAAAGCATCACACTAAACATTGCAAATGAGTAAGTTTACCCTAGGTACGCATGTTAGTAGGAGAATTATTTCCAGAAGCTCCCGCCAAAGTATTAAGAGTAGGACCTAAAAATAAGAGCTTCCTGATTTGCTATTACAGAGCTCTGACCTAATTATTTCCAGAAGCTCCCGCCAAAGTATTAAGAGTAGGACCTAAAAATAAGAGCTTCCTGATTTGCTATTACAGAGCTCTGACCTATGGGCAATGGCGTAAACTTGTCCAAAATACGGAGGGGCATGGGGGTTTGGACAATCAGCCAGTCGACAGAACGCAAATACCGATAACATGATGGGCACTTCCGGTGTTACGTAATACGTATGAAATGGGTGCGTTTTGATTACATGTAAATTTGTTTCATATTGAAGATATTGAAGATATATTGAAGACATAAATAAATCTTTGTTTTTTAATGAATTTCTGACAGTATTTCAGTTCTTTGTCTCTGTTTTTCTGTTTTTGAAGAAGTTTATCTATATTGAAACATAATATTTTAACATTTCAAGAAATTCTCTCGATTTTGAGGGGAACAATGCCCCTCCTCAATTATTGGGGGCATGTGCCCCGGCTGCTCCCCCCACACAGAATCTACGCCTATGTCTAGGGAGGTTATCATTAAATGAGTCATCACTTACATCCGTACGGACAAGTAAATATATCGCTTTCCACCCTCAGACTTTCGATACACAAAACCCTCATAATAATATTCGGTGAACCATAGATGAACGGATCCTGCCTGAAACGACTAACAGAGTTCACTAAGTTCTTCTAATGCATCACGGCTTAGGCCCTAATGCTAAATTCAATAGAAAAGTTTGACAGCTTAATGGGCAAACCCTTAAAATGCTTTCTCTTTACCATCAACTGGTCAAAGAAAGAGCTAATCTGGCCAGACGGCATGTGGGCCTACGATGCGAGAACAAGGACTTGTTAACTCACCCAATTTCTAAATTTCTAGCTGTTCAAAACCCATGGCAGATCTGGTCCGCTGATTTCGGGTTCGTTTATGTTTATGAGGGAAACGATATATATATATATATATATATATATATATACATACATATATATATACATACATATATATACATATATATATATATACATATATACATATGTATATATATATATATATATATATATATATATATATATATATATATATATATATATATATATATAGCGTTTAGATTTTCTGCATGAGGATCTTAGTTCGATCCCCCTTAAGTCATTGGAGCAACTCCCTCCCCTTGCCCTCCCCTTCCTTTCCCCCTCGTTAATGATGGCACACGCATTGACAGATCTTCCATTTTGTGATGGAGCATTTGCTCCATGTTTCTATGGTGTAGAGTGTAGACGCCCCTGGTTCGATCTTCTCTTACAACATCATGATAATTCGAGACGACGATGAATGCAATTATGAAAGCAACTGTGCCGATCAATCAAACTTCGTTCTTTTGGCGCTGCATAAATCTCGTGATCACCATTACAACCATTGTTTCCGTTAACGCCCAAAATGGCCGTTTTTACGTCCGTAACAGATGTCCAAAACAGGGACGTCATTTCAGCTTTTTCCAGAGGGGGACAAAAAAGAGGTGAATTTTTTTCACCATGTGGAGGACAATACAGCTGTGTCTCCCACTATTTAAGGTGGGGGTTCTTCTCCCCATCGACTCCTCGGGATCGCTGCCCATGTTTGTATTTAGTCTACATGTGCAAAACTCTAAGCCAGTGCTGCAAATGAGTCTCTTTTTCCTTTTTTACCCCTTTCTTCTGCCTCCTTTTCTTTTTTACATCTTTGTTTCTTTTTTTCCAAAAAATGAGGGGGCAAGTATAAAAACTTTATTTCGAATTTGAAAATGCTGTCTTAAATAGCCTATTGATAATAAAGTGTGTGACTGTGTATTCTGTCACGTCATATAGGCCTAGGCCTACGCCCGGTGTGATCGCCGTCAGAAATGAGCTACGTCCAAAATTCTAGATCAGGACGTAAATTTGGTCGTCCTCTTTTTGGGCTCTAACGGAAACCCTGATTTCGACTACAAGATAAAACAAGAAACTCTGGACGTCGAAGTTTGACAGAAACGCCAGCATTTCACGAAGCAATTATTTAGGCCTACAGACATGCAGTAAACTTTCTTTCTAGCTTGGTAGCCAAGACATCATCAAGCAATTAATTAACTCATTCCATGCAAACATTTCATCGATGATGATCGATGCATCAGTTAGTTCATCTGACGTCAGCATGAACAGACCAAGAAAGATTATAACACTCTCAAAACTGTCAAAAACTCAGCCTATGGCATCTTAATTCACTTTCGGCTTGACTCTGCGGCATCGCTTGATAATACGAATTATGCATTACCTAAGCTTATATATATATATAGGAATTTATTGTATTATAATTATTACTGTCAGTCTGGAGTTTCTAGCTCGACTAATAACTGATCGACGATACAGAAACTATGTAGGCCTACTTTATGTACGTTCTTCACTTGAAATTCCTGATGACTTTATACTAGTGAATTGTATAGCGTCATTCAGTGATTGGCTTAACATAAAAGCAAAAACTTGGGCATTAATACCGCTCTATCTAATACACAAAGTTGCTTAAGTAATAAAAAATGCGGCAACTACTAGATGACGCTAAAACGTAAAATGGCGTCGGTGTAAACTTGACGTTTCTCCGCTGTTGATTCATAAATATTTTATCTGTGTTCAGAGAAATTACAATAACGGTCGGCCATTTTGGCGTTTGTGGGGCGATCTGTGTCAGTGGAAGACAACCAAATTCTCCGTGTAGTCGACGTTTGAATTCATCGGAGAGGCGTTAGATATGGCAGACCGAGAAGATAATGTCTACAAAGCCAAACTGGCCGAACAGGCAGAGCGATACGATGGTAGGTTCTGATGTTGAGCGGAGTCAGTAAGTCGGGCCGATCATGTTCAGACGTGGTTGTCCGTTGTCCCGCCACTCTTGTATGCACACAAAATTTGTCGCCATTGTGCACTTTAAAACGATGTTAAAATAATGTAGGCTGTAGTATATGTTGTTAGTATTATATTTCAGCAGGGGTTGTAACGACAGTATTGAAATAAGGGTGAAAATGTCCGAAGAGTTGAGGCAATGCGCTGTGAAAATTGAATTGGACCAGTAAACGTGCTTGTGTTGGCGTCAGTCCGGTTGATGGTTGTTGACCACATTGCGTTGAAGCTTCTACATGCACTGCATGCTGGATTGCTACCGGGTCTCTAGCAACTCAGAAGTAATATGATTTTGAGGAAGTTAATTGCTTGCTGCAACTATCGTTGCTCAGGATACTGCCCTTAAACGTCAGCCTTCCTTTGTAGCGTCCGAGGGTGAAATCCTGGTGCATCACGTGATAGTGACTATTTCAGAAAGGGGTTGTCGTGTGTGATTGAAGTGTTCATGTGAAAGTCCAAAATCTATTTGACACTTGCCATATTTGTAAGGACTGTATAACTGGGCAGATTGGTATGAATAATGACTTTATGTACTTGGACCAAGGGGATTTGACTGGACTTTTAGGTCTTCTGCTTGTGAAACTGATCTGGTCAGGCAGCTGCAAATTGACACAGTTATTTTTAAACCACGGAGAATATGAACAGCTTTCCACTTGTTGAATTGTTGCAATTATCCAAGTTTCTGCTGAAGAATTGTGCGTTATTCCAGACTTTACCCACCCATGGAATTCCTAATCCTTGCCTATCTTCAAAGTCTTGTGTGAGACTGTAGACCTGCCTTACCCCACCCAAGACACTTTAAGACTTTGGGTGTTTTCTTAGCTGAGGCAAAGCCATCAATTTATCTTTGACAACACTTAATCAATGCCTTTCAACAACACCTCAAAGAGGGTGAAATATTGCTATCTGACAGATCTAGAAAGAAGTGAATTTAAATTTGGTAATTGTGAAGATCCGATGGCTTGCCACCGATCACCATGACTGATTACTTACTTGAGTGAATTGCAGTCTGGGAGGTCTATTCTACTGGAGTCTGGGGCAGCCATATTATTTACATGGTGATCAGTTGCAGCAGACGGATCTTGACAATTATCTTAAATTTAGTACCTAACATAACCACAATGTGCGTTTTGCACAGCAAAGTGCAACCTTTACTGAAGGATTTTAAAGATGAATTCCTACAGCCCTTACCACAGGCTATTATCAAGAACTTGGGTCGACAAACGCTGCACAGAGCTTCTGTATGTCCTGCTGCCTACTCTAGGGGACTGGAGGAGTCTATATAATTAGGGATCAACCGGGTCGACATTTTCCACCGAGTACCGAATCCGAGTATTTGGATGTACTATTTGCCGGATCCGGAAACGAACCGGGTACCATTTGTTCCATATGCGAAGCTTCACATTGTCATGTAATAAAAAATTGTCGAAATAAATTTGTGTACGGTACTTGTAATAAGTGACTGATGCATTTTTAATTTTAGTCATTTCTGTGCTGTTGTGAAGTTTTCTAAAATTGCATTAAATTCAATAAATTGACATAATTTCAAGAAAATGGAATTAAATTCAGTAGATGTGTAATTGTTTTAAGGCTGAACATTTATAATTTTATATACGTAAGTTTATTGAATAAGTTTTTAAAGAAAAAACCTTTTGTTTAAAGAAAAAGTTTTTTGCAACTATTTGTGTCTACAGTATTTGCCAAGGCGAATAGTTCAGGAAACGGGATTTCCGGCCGAGGCAAATGTCCGAGGCGATTTCCGGTTGACCCCTTTTTATAATGCCATTATATTCTGTCCTTATTTGTTTGTTTCTCATTCTAGCTCCAGATTTCACTTTGTTAGGTTTACCCCAAGTTATAAGTGGTTCAAAAGAAACATTGTCTTCTTTACCACAAACTGCAAGCAGTGGCTAGCTGTACTCTGTGCTGCAATCAATGATTTGGATGACAAACCTGTTTTATATACCACAAACCTGTTTTATATACCACAAACTGCAATCAGTGGTTCAGATAAAATATTTTCTTTCTTGTTATGAAGTGTTTTCAAGGACTGAAATGAAACATTTTCTGTCTTAATATTGCAATCAAGACTTGTGGAATCTTCTTCAGTGTTCTGCTGACTGCTAGCGAGCAAGCTGAGCATCTAGGTAAAGCTCTGTCTACTATACTGCTGGAAACTTGGCCCAGCCTTGCAGGTTCTAGACTCTTAGGATGCACAGACCACATTGCCAAGCGTAATCATGGCTTTATGAGTAAGAGTATTTTGATTGATTGTGGGCCACAGGATTTGGTGAAAACTTAAGGCCCCCAAGTGTTGCATGTTGCATACCGTATATACTCGAGAATAAGTCGGCTTCGAGTAAGTCGCCCCCTAAATTTTGGGATGGGAAAGTGAGAAAATGTATTGACCCTAATATAAGTCGCGGCCGTAAAGCATGCGTCATCTCACAAGTGTTTGATCGCACTATACTAGTGCTGTTACGAGGTTATGCTGGGCGCCGTGAATGATATTTCAAACTATGTGATAAGCACCTTCTATACTTTTTAAAGTATTGCTAAATGAAGTAAATAGTTTTGCACAATTCTATAAATTAAATAATTTAGTTTAAATTTACTTTGATATTTGTGGAGCTTGTGCTTTTTGCAGTTGAAGAAATTTGTGAAATTGCCTATTATCGCCACCATTGGCGGAAACAATTACAAAGCAGGCAGTATATAATGTAGCATAGAGTCATCAGTTTCTTATAGCACTATAATTCAACTTCCTGCCTGTCTGGTTTATAAGGTTTGCTCTACCCGGTTTCAATGTACACTTTTAAAATGCTGTAAGTAGACATCAAAATTTCAGACTTGCATTGTACTGCGTATCCTGCACTCTAAAATTGAAGTGCTATAATTTTGAGTGGAAAGACTTAACCTTGTGAAGATGCCGGTAAAGAAGTAGGAACAAGTTTCACGGGGATTAAAATATTATTGTACATAGAAAACCAATCAAATGCTTGATTTTTGCAAGAACCTTCAATTTCTTTACAAAAGCAATTTTATGAAATAGATTATTTTAATGTAAGCATAATAGAAACAGTATAATATAATTTACCCAGGAAGAAATTATTGGCAAGGCTATGCGGTACAGTAGCATTCGTTAGCGGACTCATTCGTCTATTACCTTGAACATTGGTAAACACATGCAATTTTGCCTTCACCCAAATATAAGTCGTACCCCCAGCTTCAGATTTGTAAAAAAGGTCCTAAATTTTGTGAACTAATAATGAGCTTTTAACTTGGTGCACAAAATGCACATAAAAATTCATAACTCTACAAAGAATGCACTAAGGTTTTTGCAAGTCATCATTTCCTGTTGTGCAAGTGAAACCAAAGCGCACATACTCATCATTCCATTTCCTTCTTTTTGACATGATGAAAAATGAAGGGTTAATCTGCGAACCAGCAAGAGAAAAATATGAGCTAATTTACTTGTTCATAAAGCCCATTTTGACGAATTTTTCGTGCTCATTGCCTCTTTCAAAATATAATGTCAATATGACATTGCACTCAGAGCAAAAATAATGACCTACAAATGCCGGCACATTGCAAGACACCGGTTGCACTACGATACAAATACAGCTGAGTAAGTATACACACATGCACACACAATTACATTTATTAATATCAAGTTCTGTTATAATAAAATAAATGTGACCTCGCCTTCACTGCAAACAGTTTTTGTAACGAGTTAATTTCGTGACATTTGAATAAATATGACGGATTTTCTATCAGCCGATAAAAAAATTAACCTACTCTTTCTCGCACCCCTGAAATGCCATCTCGCACCCCCTGGGGGTGCGTGCACCCTGGTTGGGAACCCCTGATATACGGTAAGTCATATAATATATTTGCACATAATCTACTTGCAATTTTCTGGAATCTTAGGATGCACAGACCTTATTGCCATTCGGAATCAGGACTTACAAGTAGGAGTATTTTTGCTGATTGTGAGCCACAAGATTTGGTGTTAATTCAGACCCACAGACCCCCCATGTATTTTATGATGTAAATCACTGTGTTGGTGGAGTACCGTCTTTTTGGTCTAGGCTGGTAAACACTTGAGCTGAATGCGGCTAATCTTCAGAGAAGCCGAGCAAAGTGTTGCCTTTGTAAATGTGACCAATAGAGTTGAACTCTGGTAGAAACATAAACTCAAGTGCCAAGATGGTGTGTTGTTTTGAAGTGGCTTGTTCAACTGCAATGTTCACTACATTCAATAAAATAAGATTTGAGACAAAGTGGGATATATAGTCCCAGCTCTGCTTTGTCCCTGTTCCTTTTCCTTTTCTTTGAAAAAGTTCCTCATTTCAGGAATTGATGGTGATCTTTCCTTTGACTTTGCATTTTTCTAATTTTTTTATGCATTATTTATAAAGCACCAGCGTACTGTGAATTATTTTGACAGTTGTCGATTGTTGAAACGCATTCCTTCCAAGAATTTATGGTGATGCAATATTTTGTTGACTCTACAGGCTGGTTTATGGTTGTGACTAATTCTAACATTGTATTATAGTAAATGTAAACAGTCCTTTATGTGCACTACTTTATGGCTGGTGCCTTTGAGCCATCGCTCTCCTATACTTTCATGTTTCAGCTGATTAGTTCGAGTGATGTCACAGTCTACTTAACTTTCATCAGTAAGAGCTGTGGAAGTCATACCATACAAGTGTATTAAAAACCATAAATAATCTGCAAGTGTTGCAGAAACTTTTCTTTAAGTGGCATAAATTTTGTAAATGTTAAATTAACTCTTTCACAGCGATTGCTGTCAATAATGACAGCACAGCAAATACAGGCCCTTCTGGCCTTTAATTAACTGCATTAGCTGTTCGATTTATATCCACTAGATTGTTCTAAGAAACATGTAGATTCCGAGAAATGCCTTACCTGAGTTTTTAATTGGTTTGGTAAAGTTACAAATGTTACGTATGGTGAAGATTTTTTAAAGGATTTACCTCCAGACATTTAAATTGAAATGGTCATGTCCCATTATAGGTCATTGGCCATTTTCTATGTGGTCTAATGTGTTCTATTTCTCAGCCAAGTTGAAACAAATACACTATACCTTTCAGCCAATGTTGTAAAGACTCTGAATACATTTTTGACGAAGCACACTTTGCACAGGTTTAGAGATTTCAAGACAATGGCGAAGAACAAACTGTTTGAGCACTGATCTCATCTTTGATTAGAAAAAACATGAGCTCATTTTGGCTGCTTCTCGTATTCATCAGTCAAGTCAAAAAACAAATTATCAGTCAGGCGATGTTAAGGCTCTTGAAATAAATATGTTTGATGATGCGAAGTTGCGAACGTTTTGCAGTTTGAAAGAGCTATGGCTATGAACTAACTGTTCTGAGGGCCGATGTTTTATCATCGCGTGAAAGAAACGAAAGCTAATTTTTGCACTAAATTCACAAATTTTTAGCCCTTCTGCTACAAAAAAAATTTTCCATACATACAGGTGGCTACATTTAGAAGGTTTTTTATTACATTTTATGCTGCTCATAGAAATTTTTATGGATTTCTAATGTTATAATTTTTATTTTTTTAAATGTTTCATATATTTAATATTTATAAAATTTGAGCCAAACACATTAATTGGTAAACTCTTTCTAGACAGAATTTTCCTGAGGAATAAAATACAAACAAAATGATATAGGACATGTCTATACTTCTACAGATTTTGAAGTGTTTTTCATATGAACTAGTAATGATGAAATTCATCAAACATAGATGTGAAAGAGTTAAAGTACTGTACTAGTTGCAGAACAAATGATTTCTAACCATGAAACCTTTGTCATATTAGACTTGAATATACTTGGTGAATGACTTAGTGCGAGGGCCAGACGTATTGTTGGCCTAATGAGGTAGTAGTAAGCAGCGTGCCCAATGGTCTACCCAGTCACCTTTATCATAAGGGGAACAATTTAATTTATTGATTATTGCTTATTTAAATCATTTCTAACTGCATTTAGAATCACAAAGTATAGATGTTGTTCTGCTCGGAGCTGCTTTAGTATTTTCTGCAGTATCTTGAACATTCAAAGGTAAGATGCCTCCAAAGGCTGCCACAAATAGTTTAAAATTGGTAATTAGTCAGTTTCATGGACATTTATATAGTGCCTTTAAAGTACTATTCAAAAGTGCTGTTTACAGTAGCAAATGTAGTGATATTACAACTTTAGTTTTCATTTTATGTGTGTAGAAATGGTAGATTTCATGAAGCGAGTCGCAGCCCTGGATGAAGAGCTGACAGTGGAGGAGCGAAATTTGATCTCAGTGGCGTACAAGAACGTCATTGGAGCGCGACGAGCGTCCTGGCGAATCCTCAGCAGTCTTGAATCAAAGGAGGAGAGCAAGGGTGACAGCCATGTTGAACTGACCCGGCAGTACAAGAGTCAGGTGAGTACAGTTCTGAAATTGATGTATCCTGTTGTAAATGAAATGCGATCTGTCCTATGTGGCAACACACCTGTGTGCAGCACAGTGACTTGTTTTGTAAATAGTTTCAAGCCTCCCAGAAGATGTTTAGTGTGTGAATAAGTTTTCTGGCCACAACTGTGTCACCCTACTTGATGCCGAGTTATCAAGTAGTTGGGCTATGTAAATACAGGAATAATAACGTACTGTAACGTGTATGGTATGCATGTTTCTCTTCTTAGCCATCAGTGATAGTTTCGTTAACGAAAACTGAAATTAGAAGTAAAAATAAATGATTTCGTTAACGAAAACTAGAAGTTAAAGTAGGAATTATTTCAGCAGCAAAAATGAAATTAGGAATTGAATTATTTGCCAAACTAAAGTTATGAATGAAATTATCAATTATTTAAGAAATAAAATCATTTAATTCATTGCTTAAGTTGAGATGAAGGCGAGTAAAATATGCAATGCAAACGCATAATCCATTGGAAAACTCTGGAGATGAAGGCGTGGTGCATGCCATTCACAATCAATGTAACATACTATCTTTAGTCTTCGTTGTCTAATAATTGTCCCACGTACATACCAACGACCTCAGATGTGATTGTTAAATTATAAAATTACGAGTTTATCGAAAATGTTGGCAGGAAGAAAGCGAGATAGCCCACTTTGGGATTGTTTTCCACTTTGACAAAGCTACAGGTCTACATGCCAATTACCAAATGCGAAAAATGCCGGAATTTGCAGAACAGCACTTGCTGGAAAAAATACATGCAATATGGTAGCTCATATGCAACACTTGCAAGTCTTGCATAGAGAAGCACACTAAACCTATCTCGAGAAAGAAAAAACTGTTTGAAGTAAAACAACTTAAGCAAGGGGTGAAACGTAAGTCTAGCAAAACAAATATGCCAGCGTCGCTAAAGGTCCAAAAATAGGGAATTGTTTTCAAACTGAACAAAGACATCTTATAGTAATGTTAAAATACTTTTTACAGCAATGAAATTTATAATTATTTGTAAATAAAAAAATTTGAACTTAAATTACTTGAACTAAAATAGGAACGAAAAGTAAAATTATTTGTGAAGTAATGTTAGAATTAGAAGTTAAATTTCAGAACATGGAACTGAATTAAAACTGAATTAGGAATTTTTTTAGTTAGTAAAATATCATTTTCAGCCATCACTCTTGACCTTGAAGAAACTGGTTATTTTGACTGGGCAGTAAGATATGGGTGCATTGGCATTAAGTGATCCTTAATAGTGCTTTATGAGAGGCCTTCGATTACATTCTTAAGACTTGCCCGTTCAAATGCATGGAGACATGTCAAGTCAGTTAAACAGAAACTTTTTGTGACACTTGATATTGCCTGGAAAGATAACTGTTAATATTATTGCTCTATTTAATATGGCATCATTGTCATGATGATGAAAAGCAGTGGTCAGATGTGCTAAGCAGTTGAACATGAAGGACTTAGTTAAGGTTCTTTCACACTGAATGCCTTGGGATAGGACACTCAAATTCACCGTCCACATTAAAAAGCAAGTGCTTAACTGAAAGACCAGTCACATCCAAACGAGACGAAGGTGTCTGAATAAAAATTACAACAAATGTGTGCTCTTGTTTTAGACAGTATGTGTGTGTATTTGTGTATATGTATGACGGCCCTTACTCTAGCACCTTTTATGTACATTACAGAGCTTCTTCTTCTTCTTTAAGTTCTCTGCCCTTCGGCAGGTTTCCACTTCCAATGACGCCATTCTTCTCTTCGCTGTGCTTTTCTCTTCAGTCCGCTGTATCCTTCGGTCATCATCCATCCAAGCATCATCTGTCGCGGTCTTCCTCTCCTTCTCCTTCCCTCCAATCTCCCCTCTATGATTTCTCTCAAGAGGGAGTCTCCTCTTAATATGTGTCCAATCCAGTTCTTTTGTCTTTCTCTTAACGTTGTCATCAGTGATCTTTTTTCTTCTACTCTTTGCAACACCTCTTCATTTGTCATTCGCTCCGTCCAGCTCACCTTTTCCATTTTTCTCCATATCCACATCTCAAAGGCCTCCAATCTCTTGATATCCTCTTTCCTGATGGTCCACGTCTCCGACCCATACAGTACCACACTCCATACCAGTGCCTTGACAAGTCTCTTCTTTAGGTCTTTGCTCAGTCCTCCTCTCATCAACTCTCCTCTTTTCGTGAACGCGTCTTTTCCCAATACTATCCTTCGTTTAATATCACTATGGCATCTTGCATCTGTTGTTATCACACTTCCCAAGTAGCAAAAGCTCTTGACCTGTTCCACCTCCTCTCCATTTATTGTTATTTTCATTTCGATCTCCTCCTCCCCTGCAGAGCATGTGTTGTAATAATGTTAAAGCTTATTATTATGGCATCCACAGTTTCAACATGTTACTTTGTCTCATTTTTATCCCACAGAACGAAACTCAAATGACATGGTTACCAATGAATAAATAAATTGGCCTTTTACTGCAAATGTGACATGGTGCCATGCATGGTACATGCTAGGGAATGCAAACCCGAAGGCTTTTTGCGAACCCGGGTTTTCGGTTTTGGCGCCAGTAAAAACCCGGGTACCCAGGTTTTGACGGGTTTAGAAACTTTACGTGATAAATATTACTGCACTATGTCTTGCGACAAGAACAACGTCGTCGAATGCAGTGACAAAGTCTAAAGTTCTGCAGAAGACAATGATCATAAACGTCCCTGTGTTTCAGCAGGTTTATCTGATGCTTGGACCAGAGATGAATATGCATACTTCGTGTTGAACAGCCGACAATTTTCAGCTTCTATTTACATAACTGGCACTGAGCCGTGTGACCCACAGAATCGCGAACGAAGTGTTCCCAAACACCGCTCTTTAAATTTGCTGATTTAAACATTGCTTTGTAAGTCAGTAAATTTAAATAAACACAGTTTACCGATAATATACGAACTCGTTGCCACAAGTCAACAAACTCAGCCTTAGGCGGCTTAGGCCTACTCACTGTACGTGTGAAATGTGAGGCCTCACTCGTGGAACGAGCCAATAAATAAGTAAGTAGAAGTAGTATTACGTAACCCGTTGACAAGCGCTGCACTATCGTAATAGTTCCATTACTCTGCATTTGTGAGTTTCACGGCATGAAGGACGATGAAAATGATTCTTTCCAAACACGCCAAACCCGGGTTTCAATCGCTATTTACGATGACATAGACGGGCTTTGGGAGATGTCAATCCCACACTTTGGCTGTGGGGGTCCCCATACTTGCTTTCGATGCAGTGGACAAGACTACAAGTGCAAGGCCAACCTGTCACGAAGAGGACATTGCCTCCATCTAGTCTCAAGAGCGGAACCAGTCTTCGTCTAGAGTGGAAGCTGCTGTAGCTTATGTGATGCTCAAAGTTTGTATTACGCTCAAACATAGTTGTTTTACCCGTCGGCCTCCACTGTTGTTAATCTTATGAGTTTGGCTGCGTTTGTAGTATATTAATGATAGGCATCCGAGATAGGCTACATTTAGGCCTATATTGAATAGTAAAGCATTAATTCGAGTTAGGCTAGGCCTTGTATTATAATATAATAAACTAGTCTTGAAAATTTAATGTCATTGTTCAAACCCGAGTTTCAATCGCGGTTAAACCCGGGTTTTCGGGTTGCGAAAAATCGTGGGTTACCCGGGTAGGCATAAACCCGGGTTTGCATTCCCTAGTACATGCTTTCATGCACAGTAGCTGAACACCATTGATTGAGCTATTATGTGATTAGAAGTGATACTGCATAAATATGGACAGTGCTGGGAATTTTGCACTGGAGTTTGAAATTGATGACTTGCTTTCAAGGCGTGCAACTCGTTAGAAAGTATTGCAGCATTTTTGTTGTTGCATATATATGCTTCTGTTGTAAATTCGTAATTACATTAATGTTCCTTTTGACTAATTTTCATGCAGATATTACTTTATTGTATCATGTGTGGCAGTTGCATTTGTATGTGATGTAAATTTTCTTGATTATTTATATTTCTGCATGCATTTCCAAGTAGAGATTTAAGACGTTCTGTATAGATGTTAATTGATTATTATTACAGAGGAATAGTTCTACTACTACCATTTTTAGCCAATTAACTGTCATAATATAACTAGGCGACATTGTTAGGTCACATTCTATAAGGGATTAAAAGTTTGGATCCAGGTCTGACTGTTTCATCTACATTTGCTGTATATTGATGCATGTGATAGGGAGGTTCCACTACTTCTGATATTACTGGAATCAGTTTTACATGTGATTAACTTTTTGTTCAGGTGGAGAAGGAGTTGCGAGACATTTGCCATGATGTTCTGGATGTTCTCGAGAAGCATCTCATTCCATCGGCTGGATCTGGCGAGTCAAAGGTCTTCTATTACAAAATGTAGGTTTTATAAAGGTGCTGTGTCAGTTTATATTTGTGATACCATAGCATTTATATAGTACCTCTCAGGATATCTACTCATAATGTCTTCATTATGTTCTGATGTATATCTGCTTGGAAGTGTGGAATAGTTTGTAGATGCAAAAGCGAGTCTTTTGCAGGTAATGTTAAATTTACTAAAACATACCCAAGAGGCTTATGGAGCTTTTAACAGAATAGGCTGTTAGCCTATGATGGGATTACAAAGAGATACCAAAGTCATTTAGTATAAGCATTGGCTAATTGAAATAGACTGTTCTGAGCTGAGCCATGCAGAACTTGTACTGAGTGCATGCTGAAGGTATAACAGTGCCTGTGTTCAACCCTATGCTGAGTTTAAAAAGAACTGCCAGTCAGTGGAAGAGGTCATTGTAATATCTAGCATAGGCCAACTGAACTAGAATGTTGTAGTGCAGCTGAGATATGCTGAGCATGTATTGACCTGATGCAGTTATGTCTCAATACATGTGTTCAACCCTCTCGTTGCTAGAAACATTGATTAAAATGATTTCTACCGAGTGTCGGCTGTTGGAAAAAAGACGTCGGCCAGTAATGCTTTCATTCTGACTGCTGCCTACCATTCTCTTTGTAATTGATTCCTGCTGCACTTGGCAACAGATGTCTCGAGCTAGACAGACTCTGAATAAGGCCTGTCAAGGAAATGCTCCATTTGCATGAATATTGCGTTGACAAATAGTTCCATGTTGCTTGTAATTATTATGTCTCGTGTTCTTGAGTGGATTTCGTTTGGTGTGTGTGGGTGCTGACCGGGCTTTGTTATTGGATTAAATGGCTTTCCTTATCTTGATAGAGCTATGAGTAGGGGGTCTGATAAAGTATTATAGGAGCGATTCAACAGATTAAATCAGGTTTGTTTTTTTCTCCTGTAAAATCTGAAGCAAGCAGGGCTGTGAGCTGTTGTGTGGGATGAAGGTCAAAATATTCCATCTGTTTGTGGCACTGTTTGCTTGAAGAGTTTTCTTTATCTGTTTGCTGTATTTTTTGTCGACATCTCAGGATGGCTGCCTTCTCGGTTATGTTGTTGGAAATGTGATCAGTTGAAGTGGCATTTGCCTTTCAGTGCAGAGTTTTAATTTGAGCCTTCCCTTAGATCAGCGGTTCCCAAACTTCTCTGGGTCGCGACCCACTTGTGAAGATCTTGGCAGTTTCGGTACGCACTGTGTAAAATTAAGCATTGTGTACTAAAATTTCCTTCATAAATTGGTGTAGAAATATGCGGATTTTCGCACAACGCTTAGAAATTTAAAGCATTTAAAGGAACTTAGGTAAAACAATTTACAATTTATTGCAATCCAGCTAGTTATAGCCCAATCATAGCCAAATGTTGTTGCTGCAAAAAAATGAATGTTTCTCGAAAACAATTTGGCGATCCACTTGCCAGAGCTTCGCGACCCACTTTTGGTACGCGACCCACAGTTTGGGAAACTCTGCCGTAGATGGTCACAATGGCAGTGGTTTCCAAAATTTTTCAGATCAAGGCACCCTTATAAGTTATTTGGTCAATGGCACCTGCCCTTAATTTCATTTATCTTTCTTCCATTTCTCTGTCATAATGATGAACAACGTTCCTTGTATTCGGCCGCAGTATTGAAATTATTTATATACTACTTTAAGTTGTATCTATGTTAAGCATTTGCAGCCTGACCAGTGTGGAAGCCTTAGGTGGACAGCATTAGGCAAATGTAAGGTCATTTTATCATTATTAGCCAGTTTTAGTGACATACTTTCTCTACTGGACTGAATTGTTGCGTGAGGTGATGCAGTCTAATCTGGGTGTTGATGATGCTGGTTATTTTCCCACAATGATATAGAGGTAATTTAAGATTTCTCTGCCATTAATGTTCTCCAACAATTTGCACATTAAATTGAAGTTCGATTGCACACAGTCAGTGAGGTATTGAACAGTGAAGGAGAGCAGCCTTCCTTAATTTTTTGTATCAAACAGTGAAGGAGAGCAGCCTTCCTTAATTTTTTAGCCTTGAGTGAGAAAGTTAGGGTGCTAACGCCTTATAACACCAGTGGTGTCTCTGCGTTTGGCAGCAGAGACTGATCATCTTTGAAATGTTGATTCTGATGAGAGAGCCATTTCTGTGCTTGATTGAAACAGGAAAGGTGACTATCACAGATACCTGGCCGAATTCGCAACAGGCAGCGACCGCAAGGAAGCGGCTGAAAACAGCCTTGTGGCATACAAGGCAGCCAGCGACATCGCCACAACTGAACTTGCAACCACCCACCCAATCCGGCTTGGCCTTGCACTCAACTTCTCCGTATTTTACTACGAGATCCTGAACTCTCCCGAAAGAGCGTGCCAGCTGGCCAAGACAGCTTTTGACGATGCGATTGCCGAGCTGGACACACTGAGTGAGGAGAGCTACAAAGATTCAACTCTGATAATGCAACTTTTAAGGGACAACCTGACCTTGTGGACCTCCGATATGGGTGGTAAGTGGCCATGAAGCAGAGATTATTCAGTGGTTTTTCGGACTGTGTTGGAATCATTCGTTTTGCATTGTCATGTAGTATTTCTGATCGTTTGATTTGTACCTGTTCATTTTTTGTAAAGAAAAAATCCAAACTCCGAAAGTATTTCTTCAGGATTAATTTTTAAAAATTCATGGAAAAACAGTGTCAAGCTTTGTGATAATATTTGAACTGCAAAAACTTTAAAATTGTGAGAGAAGGCAACAAAGACGGTAAAGATTACCTTTAACAAATGTTATATTTACATACATGTAAAAAATAATTGTTAGTCTCTCAAAGTTAACTGTCATCCTAATCAAGTTCTTGCGTATTCTTCAGTGCTTATGTACTAAATTTACATTATTCAGATTTTGTCTGTTTGTCGTATAGTACATGTCATAATGACTGTTTCAGGTGATGAAGAGAACAAGGATGGCAAAGTTGAAGATGTTGAAGGCGACGCTGGGCAGCCGTAGTAGCGACCCGAGCAGTCGTGATGGTCTACCATCGACAGCTTCTGTGTTGTATCTTGTCTAAGTTTATCTGTTCGATATATTCCGATTTCCATTTAGGTTTAGAGCTAAGAATTACGATAGATTCCTGACTGTCACTGAACGGAGACTCCTTGTTTTCAGTCTTTCTGGTTCTTCTCGGATGTTTGTTGCTCTCATATTTCATAGACATGCATAGTATTTTCGTTGGCTGAATTAGAGCTGAACTAGCAATGACTTTCTGCTGTTTGGCTTTGATGAAAGATCAATCCTTCAGGTGTTGATTCTTTCCTTTATGTATGTTTTCTTAGAAATCCATTAAAATGAATCTGAAATAATTTAACAGGCTAAAGCTTTTCTGGACAAAGTTAATCTGAAGTAATGTTGGGTCAGTAAATATTCTGCCTCTTGTTTGCTATAGGAGTTGATACAATTCTGTAAGAGAATTGTTTGGCTACAAGACTACTTTTTGAGAGAATTTTCAGTGAAGCCTGATTGGCCACGGTCTAACTCAAAGAGCATGTTAAAACTGTTCGCATGTGTTAACTGATTTTAGGCAGTTGTTTAGATGTCACTTGTAATGCTTTGTATATCACTTAAATCTTACTCAAGTAAATTGTTTATCTGACTTGCTTTTTATGCACAATGCTGGCAGTGTTGACAAATCTACTAACACTTTAACGAATAGTGTGCACTAAAATGTATGGGAAACTAATCCCTCTTGTCGTTAAAGGGTTAAGACCAACAAATTGAGAGATCTGGAATGCAGTGATATAATGTTCTGTAGGATTTGGACTACTGTTCCCATATCTGACATGTAACTGGACTTCCTCGTTGAACTTTATGGTTGTATAGCATGCTCAAGGTTACTGTTTCTTACCAGTACATTCTTTTTGGAGTCAAGTTCTGCGATGTACTACTTTGAAGCACAACTAACAGTGCTGTGCAAGTCTGAGCAGGCAGTTCATCTAGGCTTATGATGCAGTCTTTGAAAAATGCTCTAACCTGCAGGTTTTCTAATTGTTAACTGAGTCGGAAGGCATTGCTCGGCTGAAGCTGGCTGCCACATTTTGGGTCAGCTAGATCACAGTATTCTGTTATTTCGCATCATAACCAACATTATTCAGTCTACAAAATGGGAACTTCTGGCAGCATTCACTCTGCATGAGAAACATTCCACTTTATCACATTTTACAAATCTCATTTCTACTGAAAGACACTGTTTGCGTTCTGATTTACGTTAACCTGATGGTCCTATGCTGCGTGGTTCATGTACTTGGTGTCATTGTTGTAGTTTTCTAATTTAAAATTTACACCTCAATTCCATATTTAGTTTCTGTGCTGCCTATTTTATGAATTGAACTTGACAGTTCGACAATGACTTTCTGTTATGCCAGCCTCAAAGTACTTCGTGTTTTTTAATGTTCAGAGTAGAAGTTTTCGAATTGCACTACTGCACAATCGTATCCTCTGCTTTAAATGTTACCAAGTTTGATTTATTTGCATCTGCTTTAGTTTCCACAGTTTCGTTTTCTTGTCGCTATGAAAATCTGTTGCTGAACCACTTCTGGCGTGTACTACATTCAGCTGACTAAAGCACTTGTCAGTTTCAAACTGTTCTGGCTCATGCACCACTATTTAACTAACTAATGCATTTTGTACATGCACAACAAATAGTCTAATATAGTATGACATTCTAGTATTGTTGAAGAAGTTTCCTTTTTGGTGTACTGCGTGTGTGTGATTGTTTTTCATCTGGCCTGAGTGGTGTTGAAAAAGGTTATGATGGCTATGGATTAATAGGTATCTGTGTTGGGGTGTTTCTACCATTTCTTGGAAATGCTTTTTGGGTGTATTAACTGAATCTGCTTGTAACTTTTTAACTGACTACTTCAAATCGGATAGGATCAATTAAATTGAAAAATCTCTGTGGTTCAGTGTTGTGTGAGAATCGTTTTAGAAAAGATTTTCCATTGCATATTTTCAAAACATGGGCTGTTGCAAATTAGTGCAGAAGGGTAGTTACCACTGAGTAGAAATGGCTTGTTTTGTCAGCCTTGGACAAGATTGTATCCTATTTCGTGTGAACATGATGCTTGCTTTCGGTTTCAGGGGAAGTTTGTTAGATTACTTGAGCAGATTCACTTTCATATTTAATCACTGCATCTGATGCAGTATAAATGACGTCGGAGTTTTATTAATAGCCTTTGCTGTTTTTAATCTGAAATCTTCGAGTGAGGAATAATTGATGTTGCTAGTTAGATGTTGTAACTCAAGTATTGCTGTTTGAATCACATGTCAGAGATGTCCTCTCTGAACTGAAGTAGACATTCCGCTGCAGTTACAGTGACTTCGTGTTTCAGCTGCAAGCCCTTCATAACAACAGACTACTACTCATTTCTGCTGAACTTGCCTACCAAAACATTGAAATCTGTTTCCCTCTGGTTATTGGAATGCTGTCATGAATTGACCATGTTAAGTAATTTTTAATTTTAGCTATTCTGATTTTGAAGAGCTTGTGCGACTTCATTAGCACACGCTTAAAATTAAACGGTTGAAATAAATGTTGTGAATGTTGTAGTAGTTGACCTCTTTAGTTAGTTGTTGAGTGTTTGCAACAAAACATTTGTTGATAGATTCTGCGAACGCTGGTTGGATAGGTAGAATTGTTTATTGAGGACTGTACAGGCTGGCTACATAAAGTGGAGGATTTAAGGATTGTTTTTGCTGGCAAATATTTAGGAATTTTTGACAGCAAGTGTAGGGTTTTTGTAATACTCAAAGCATCATTCATCAGTCAGTTGTCTAATCAAACTTGAACCATGCTTTATGATTGCAATCTGTTAGACAAAAGTAATTGGGATCCAAGAAAGACCAGGTTAGATTTAGGACTGGAACTGCAAATAAATGACAGCTCGTCGCGTGAAGCAGGTAGCACACAAAAGTTCCAAAGCCTCGGATCAGCAACCGGGGAATGCTCTGGAACCCAGTACCGTCTAGGTTTAATGGCACAGCAGTAGTCCGTGTCTGATCATCAGTTGTAATAGTAAGTCAGGTGGCTTTTCAAATTAGAAAGAGGTTGTTTGACCAGAATGCAATACTTGTAAACTGTAAAACATGTTGTAGGCTTGACTAGTTTGATGGGAAACAAGTGCAGTGTGAATGCAGTATGGATGTTATGTTAGAATCAGGGGGTTTGGATATGGCTGTGGCCAGAGCCCTAGTGCTGAATCATTAGTAAAAAACAGTTTGGATTTTTCTTTTTGCCAGAGTAAGAAGACGATTACAACATGCAGACCAATTTACATGCATGGCTCTGAACATTTTATAGTGCCTTTTAAGGACCTCCCAAGAGTGCTGTAGTCTAGAAAGAGGTCGTACACTAAGGACATCTGAAAAGAGGGAGAAGGAAATGTTGCCCAAAGGAGAGGGGTTGATGAAAATATTGGGCTAGCTATTGCAGGCAAGCTGAAGTCAACTGGAAGGCAATTTGCAGAAAAGTGTCTGGCAATCATACAAAGGGTAAAAGATGGAACCAAAAATTCATTATAAATATTGATCTTATTTTGTACTAATACCGATACTCATTGATCCTAAATAATGGAATTTGACAATGCTTGCGTTTAATTCTAATATTTGAAATTGATGACGACGAGCAGAGCTATCCTCTCCCAATCGTGTTCTCTTTGGTATCGTGCCAGGTCTGTAACCAACAATAGCGGGATTTCACCTGCTGAAACTCCATGTATGATCAGTGGTTAAAGTGGTTTTGGTGAGCAGTGGGAACTCTAAAGAATAGTTTCATTGGAACGCATGCATGAGCAGTGGGAACGCAAGCAAAGAATTTCGAGAGCAGTGGGAACGCCATTCCCACCATTCCCACTCCACTTTAAACCCTGTGTGTGATACATATACAGCTCTGTATTTGATATTGCCCTCCTTCCACACATAACCGTACAACAGAACATCGATGGCGCTGAGCAATTGTCAGTGAAGGACTTGCTCAAGGTCTCTACACAGTCACTGCCTAAGTGGAGGCTTGAACCCATACTCTCCGCATGACATGCCAAGTGCTCTATCCATTTGGCTACTCTGCCCAACAACAGCAAGGAAGGCAGAACAAAGTAAGAAAGGAAGAAATACAGAAAGCATGACAGAGTCTTAACAGAATAGATGTACATCACATCATGGCATGCACAAAAAACAATATTCCATAATAATTTTTTTATCTACAGCCTGTAATTATTATTTGTAAACATTTTAAAGCTAACCAATTAAAACACGTGTGTGACAAAGTGAGCAAGTTTTTTCACAACAGTCATTGAGCATGAAAAACAGACATTTTAAAAACAATAAATAAAAAAATTCTTCACACACTACAAATATTATTAACAGTTTACATGTACAGATAAGCAGTGTGAACAAACAGCTCTTTGTAAGAGTCCAATTCTGTTCAACAGTTTTTCCAATTGTAATTTGGTTCGTCTTGGTTTTACTTAACAATGAATCTCAGAGCAGGCAATGTGAAACAAGACATTTTTGCACTGCGTTAAAAACAATAAATAATTCCAACACTTTTTGACACACCACAACTAATATTAACATTTTGCAAGCAACAGTGTGAACAATAGAACTTTTCGTCTGTGAGACTAATCTCTGACAATGGAAGGTGGGAAACAGACTAGATATGGAGCATTGCATTGGAACTCGTATCAGTTATTTAATTACAAGTGGGAAAGATTTAAAACTTAACACACCAAACCAACAAGCTAAAAGTCACTGATGTCATAATGTGGTAATGTTTTTCTGTTATGCGTTTTTCTGATGTGACTAATACAAGTTTCACAAAGCATAAGGAATCAATCGATGCTCCAGACAGCTAACCTAATCTGATCTATTGAATACAAACAAAATCACTGATGATTAAGGTGGGGCAAAGATGACCTCTAGTGTGAAAGGTGCAGCGAAAAGCAAAAGCGTCTGTGCAAAAGGGGAGAAGGTGGAAGATAACGGAACAAAAGACAATGCCCAAAATTTATCCCTAAATCTAAAGATCACCGTGCAGAAAAGTGGAGAAGGTGGAAGACAATGAACCAGAAGATAATGCCTAAAATTTAGCCCTACTCCTAAACCTAAAGATCACCCCTCCAATACATTCCCCAGACTTCCTTCCCTGTCTTGAAAGCCAGCAGACAGCTAGTCATAACACTGACATAACAGCAAGAACATGGACAACAACCAACACGAACAAAAAAACAACATCCAAATGAATATAGGCAATATCACAACAAAGACAATGCGAGTGATGGGCAATGGGGATGCTTGGAACAATATTCTCTGCATTAAAACCCAATCAGTGCAACTTTCCAAAGGCGAGTATCAGTGAAACGTTTTGGGAATTATAAGAAGTGATTTATACAGATGAAGAGGTACTACGATTACAGACCATGTGTAGACCACAAGGAAGACCAGGAACAACAAACCACTTTGTCCTCTGTACCAAGAACAGGTACAACGATGATCGACCGCAACAAAAACCGGGACCCACAGACCACTTTCTTGAAGACTACTGAGAAGGGAGCTTAACAGAATAAACATAATAAAACAAAGTATTACATTTACCATGGTCAAGAAACTAACCAAAAAGAAGGAAAGTTAGACAACAGAAGTTTATCACATGCTATGCGCTACAAAGACGAGCAAAGCACCGTTATCTATCCAATAAAGCCAGTAATACGGATAACCTGTGAATCCTAATAGACTCATTTCAAGTAGAAACTCAAAGTGGCACTACTTGAGTAACTTTATTGTTTCTGCAGGCATATTTTGACTAGCCTTTCAAAGTAATCCCTTTAATTTTCATAAATCACCCAACTGTTTCAAGTTATTAAAGGGAAAACAATGCACTGACAAAAAAATTATTACGAGAAGCAAAGTTTTTGTTACCCAATTTTTTTGCATAACAAACAAGTAGAGGTTGACTTAACTTTGAATAAGTTAATAAATAATAAAACTGATCATCCAGAATGTTTAAAACAATCTCGTTTAGAATTAATTTCTAAATATAACTCATATACATATCTATACTGATTGGTCAAAGGTAGATGACTCTTTCTGCTGCCTTTACAATACAAAGTTTAAATATCGTTAAACAATTTAGACTATACATCTTCCAGCATTTATCCACAGAGTTGACTGCAATTATAGAAACTGTTATGTGGATCACAAACTGTGAATGTTATAATACTTTTCAGTTTGCGATTTTCTCTCATTCATTGAGTGTAGGCCTACTTACGCCCATTAAAGTCTTAATCTCAGTCTAGACCTGCTTTATTAAATGATTTCCTATCTCTCATTAACAGACTAAATTCCAATCAAATAAGATTTATTTGGATCCAGTCATATTGAACTGACAAGCAATGATCAAGCACATACTTTGGCTAAAGAAGCCCTGAGTATTGATCATGTAAATTCTACTAATTATCTTGAATTTCAGGAAATTTTTACTTTATTGTAACTTTATATAGTAAATAAATGCAATTAGAATATATTAATGATAACAGAGGTCATTTTTAGAAATCTATTAGTCCAGTTGTAAGTACAGATATTAAACGGTTAGAACCCTGTACGCATAAGAAAATCCCTGACAGCA
The DNA here is from genome assembly GCA_963556255.1 of Allolobophora icterica. Classification (NCBI taxonomy): domain Eukaryota; kingdom Metazoa; phylum Annelida; class Clitellata; order Crassiclitellata; family Lumbricidae; genus Allolobophora; species Allolobophora icterica. Next base: position 55,636,139 of record OY744605.1, read on the forward strand.
AACACTAATCAAAGGCAATTTATTTAAAAATGACATTCAAATGTTTATATGATACCTGTCAGTTCAAGGAGACTACTCACTATCTCCAAGTTCAATGCGAAAAACATGATATCTCTAAGTTCTTAGGAGGCAAGACTAGTGTCAATTGTATAAAAAAGAAATTTCTGTAACAACCCTTTTCACAGTAAATATATTTCAAAACGAGTGTATAGGCTAGTTAGCCTAATTAGTATGGTCAAATTTTGTAAATAGATATCCTAAGTTTGCTACTGTAAAAATTTTATATCTCAGCTAAATCCGTAAATATTTAATTAGTCCTTTACTTGTGCACATTACTTTATTGCATTAATAATTAAATAATTATAATGCACCTATTATAATAATAATCTCATGCCTCAACCCCAGACATATTGGTTGCTGGAGACCATATATGACCATTTCCTTTCACCTGCTGAATCTTAGGAATGTTGTGTTATTTCATATATAAATACATATTGTTAGGATCCCATGACTGACTAGTCCTAGGATGGGCAAGGGTTCTACTTGACTGGTTTCCTTTGGCTGAGAAGAGACCTCTAGCGGGGAAAGATATCCCATATAAGGACAGAGAATAGGGTGTGTGGAGGAAGACTCTGATTATACTGCCGACGGGGGTAGTCTTGTCCGAGTACTTCCTGAGAGAGGTCTCTGATGATACTGCCGATGGGCGTAGTCTTGTCCGAGTACTTCCTGTGTTCGCATGCTAGTTAAGCTAGTTTCGTGAGGCTTTACACCTGTGGTGTTTGACGTCTTTCTACGCGTCTATTTTCTGGTCGTCAGCCTGTTGCTGCATTGAAGACCAGGTTTTCGTTGGCGTTCTTCCGTGAGTGATGAGCGAACCGTTTCCACCGTCATTCTACGGTTGGGTAATGTATAGTTAATTTGTTTTGGAGAATTATACCTGTTTAAACTAGATACGAGTTTGTTTGAGCTTTTATTAGAAGGAACCTATAACATATGGGTGCTCGCGGGATTTTTTTTGCTCTCTATTTGTTCTCTTTGAATACGAATTTTGTGTCGTTAAGGAGAATTTTGAATTTGAATGGTGGAGTGCGAGAATTTGGAGGTTATAACATATGAGGGAATTTTTTTTGCTCTCTAATGTTTCTTTGAATGAAGATTTTCGTCGTTAAGGAGTTTAAAGTGCGAGAATTTGGAAGTTATAACATATGAGTGTTCGCGGAAATTTTGTGCTCTCTAAATTTTTCTCTTGAATACGAATTTTGTATCGTTAAGGGATATTTAGAATTTTAGGGGCGTTTCTATGTTCGTCCGTTGTAAGAAGGGAAATTTCAGTATTTTTCTCGAAAGTTTCGCTGTAGAATTGTCGAGTTTTGAAAAGTGGGCGTTTCCGTCTCAACGCAATTTGACATTTTGAAATTGAATTTTGAGTAAGGAGTTTGTAGTATGGAAATTGTGAATTTAAATAAAGGAATTTCGAATTGTGATAGTAAGTTTTGAAATTTTGAAAGTGTGGAAAGCTGAATTTGATGCTCCGTTTCGAAATTTTGAAGTTTTGAAATTTTGAAGGTTGAATTTTGAAATTTGAAATTGTGGACGTGCGTAAGTTTCTGAAATGGAAACGCATGCTTCGTCGAGGTCTTTGTCGGTCGAAGAGCGGAGGCGACAGAGATTGTTGGATGGAACGTTTGAGTGTCTGCGAGCGAAGGCTGCAAGACTGAGAGTGCACAGAGAGATGGAAAAAGTGGAGAGACAACGTGAGCGTGAATTTGAATTAGAGAAGTATAAGTTGCAGCTTCAGTTGGGGCTTATTACATTCAAAATGGACTTGTTACAAGCAGGGACTAAAACGCGGGAATTAGAAGCACGGACAGAGGAGTGTGGTTGTGTATTGGCGTCTGTTGTTGAGACTCGAGACGATAGACTAATTCAGCGTGTGTCTCTAAATATCTCTGATAGTTTGTGCAATGAGTCGGTGGAAATTAATGACTGTGACGAGTGGCGACTGAATGAAGGTGATTTGTTACGACTGTTTAATGAATCGAATGAGATTAAAGTGTGCAGGTCTTTTGGTTGTTCTGAATTTATAAAGGTTTGGTCTAATACTGATGATTTGTTTGAGTCGAAGGAATATCCCTCGGATGTGGATGAAGGTGTGTCGTCGGACGATTTGGTTCGGTTGGTTGACGACGACGACAACGAGGATGATGTTGCGCCAGTTGACATACTTTGTTGCTGTCGAGATGAGTATGTTTTGTTAACTTTATTTGCGAATGATGAGTCGTTTGAAAGTATTCAGAATGATTTGTTGGTGGACTCGAATGCGAGTATGGTGTTTCTACATGTTGTGGAGAAGGATGGTCTTCCGTTGGCCAAAAGCGTTGCTGTTGATGATTGTGTATCTTCGAAAGATTTGGTTCGGTTGTTTACTGAAGACACTGAAATCCTCGGTGATGTTGCGTCGACTTTGAATGGCGGTGTTGTTTTCGTTCATAGTTTGGATGAGGTGAATGAGAATGTGTTTACGCCTCATTACTGTGTTCTGAATGGACAGAGTTTGACAGTATCTTTGCATCCTAATGATTGGATTTGTGAATGTACGACGGATGTAATGGAGTTGAGTTTGACAGGAGAGACTTTGCCTGTAGTTGATACTTCTGTTTCACAGAATGTTTTGTTGTGTCAAGATTTACATTTGACTCAGGGAGTTTGTTTTATGAGCGAATGCTTCGAGTTGTCAGTTACTTTGAGTTGTGGCACTCTTGTGTTGGTGAATGATTCGCTACATGCGCAGTGGCTTTGTTGTTGCCTTTCTTTTCGATGGACGGTGTTCCATGGCATTGGTATATCGTGTACCGTGTTGACCGTTTGCCAGTGGTTTTCTGTTTACATGCATCGTAGATATTTGTGCTATGCATTTCGAGTGTTTGGGAAGCAAGGTGCTTTGTGCGTTGATGAGCTTGGTTGTGCAGAACCAGTGATTGATTCTCTTGTGAACCGTTATGATGACTCTAATGCTGTTGCAAGAGTTTATTTACAGAGATGTTCTGTTTTGGATCGTGTTGGTGGATGTCGACGGAGCAAGCGACTGCGAAGGTCGAAACGATCTTCTGCTTCTTCGACCAAGTTCGTGGCTATGGTGGTCCTGCTGACGACACTATGCGGCTACGTTGGTGACGACTCGCTGTCGGAAGCTTTGCGCTCCGATGGTAATGCTTCGACTGTGCTACGCGATGGCGTGTGTTGGCACTTGGAATACGCGTCGCGACCATGGAACGTTGTGGTCACTTTGGACTTCGCTTCTCAATGGTTACTTGGACCGTTGGTCTTCACTTGTCCATATCGGCGTTGGACAAGCGTGTTCAATGCTGCGAATTGGACGTTGTTCGTCGAAGGAACTTTCTTTACGTCGCTCAAGATCCTTGGAGTCGACGGCGAGAGATTCGCGATGGGGTTTATCCAGTTGGGGGTTATTGTTTTGTAGGTATTTTTGAGGTGTATTTTCTTATTTTCTTGAGGTTTTTGTGTTTTTGTCTGTTTGGACATTTGCATTTTGAACATTAAGCCTATACAGATGATTTTTGTGTGTTTTAAAAGTTGTTTAGTGGACTGTGAAGTTGATGAACTTTCGGATTTGTCGAGTCGACCGTCGATGGTTATCACTGTGTAATCGTGTTTAGGGCTGACGTACATTAACGTCTAGTGTGTATAGTTTAAATGATTTTGTGTGAAATGATTTGTTGCATAGGTTATGCTTTGATTTTGATATTTGTTGCACTGTGCATGTTTATTATAAGTTAGTTAAGTCAGAAACCCTTCTGGTTTTTGCCTTGCATGGACGTCCCGGGGTATGTTAGGATCCCATGACTGACTAGTCCTAGGATGGGCAAGGGTTCTACTTGACTGGTTTCCTTTGGCTGAGAAGAGACCTCTAGCGGGGAAAGATATCCCATATAAGGACAGAGAATAGGGTGTGTGGAGGAAGACTCTGATTATACTGCCGACGGGGGTAGTCTTGTCCGAGTACTTCCTGAGAGAGGTCTCTGATGATACTGCCGATGGGCGTAGTCTTGTCCGAGTACTTCCTGTGTTCGCATGCTAGTTAAGCTAGTTTCGTGAGGCTTTACACCTGTGGTGTTTGACGTCTTTCTACGCGTCTATTTTCTGGTCGTCAGCCTGTTGCTGCATTGAAGACCAGGTTTTCGTTGGCGTTCTTCCGTGAGTGATGAGCGAACCGTTTCCACCGTCATTCTACGGTTGGGTAATGTATAGTTAATTTGTTTTGGAGAATTATACCTGTTTAAACTAGATACGAGTTTGTTTGAGCTTTTATTAGAAGGAACCTATAACAATATATACAACAAGAATCTGATGTTAGTATATTACATATATTACATATTGGTTACTGAGTATGTGTGCTACTACCTCCAACATTTGGTTTTTAAATATCACATATGGTGTGAGTTAGTTTATGTATTACAGTAACTATTCCACTGCGGAGTGCTGCATTACAGTGTTGCAATAGAAGAACTATACATCTAATTACCATTTCAAGACACTGAAACCAAACTTTAAACAATTGTAATACATATATATACTCATGCATGCTTTGTTAGCTAATAAAATTTACAGTTGAGTGTGTTACATATCTGAACAGTGTAAAAAAATAACATGGTAAACTACCTATTTTCATTTAAGGTGAAAATGATTACTATATGATACATGACATAATTCTAACAGTGGATATTTCCATAAGACGTCATTAAACTAAAGACTAATAAGAAACCACTTAAAAATTTCTAGAATAGAATGAGAATCTAATGTCATTGTGCGGCTCTGCTTTATTGAATGATCTAATATCTCTCACTAACAGATTAAATTCCAATCAAATAAGATTTATTTGGATCCAAAGTCATATTGAACTGACAAGCAATGAGCAGATATTTTGGCTAAAGAAGCCCTGAGTATTGCTCATGTAAATTCTACTAATTATCTTGAATTTCACATTTTTTTACGTTACTGTTACTTTCTCTAGTAAATAAATAGCAATCAGAATATATTAATGATAATTTTGATAGATCTAATTTCTCCAGTTTTAAGTACAGATATTAAATATTTAGAACCCTATAGGGATAAGGAAATCCCTGATTGGCAAATACTAATCAAAGGCTATCATGAAACGACCTCTAATGTTTACCCGATATCTCTACGTTGTTGCGAGATAAATGTCAATTGCATAAAACGAAAATTTCTATTACATCAATTCTGACGGTAAATATATTTCAAAACGAGTCTATGGGATAGTTAGCCTAATTACCAAAGGTCAAATTTTGTAAATAGATATCCTAAGTTTGCTACGGTCAATAGATTTTCATCTTTCTTAAACCCATAAATATTTAATTACTCTTTTACTTCTGCAAGTTACTTAATTGCATTAATTATTACATTGTTATAAAGCACCTATTACAATAATAACCTCATGCCTCAACCAAGGTTATATGTTTAGACATATTGGTTGCTGGAGAACTGTAATGATCTCCCAAACCACACAATGATTCCCAGCTACACAACATGCTATAAGATGTTATAGTGTAGAGAAGAATCTATTTAGATTATATAATGCAAGATAGTAGAGCTACATAAATGTAACTTAATTAAAATGCCAGCAGCTAAGCCAGCATTATAGGGATTAATTAATATTAGATAGAGGGGTTCATCATATCTACGCAAAGGACAGCAGACGATGTGGACTCACCCCATTGGTCAGGACGAACAGCTGATCAAAACCGTTATGGCGAAGCGGATGACGACTCGGTAACCAAGCAACCGTGGTGACGTGGCGTGGAGATGCGGCAGTTCGATTTTTGATTTCAACTGAACAAGACGTTCTAGAAATCTTGAGTGGATCGACTCGGTGGATGTTGGACTAAGTCGATGAGAGAGCATCGTTAGTCAATATGATCGGTTTTGCGAAACGATCGATGCAGTTGAGTTTATAAGTCGAGACGTTGGACAGCGAGGATCGAATAATTCGAGTGAAACGCTCTCGTAACAAACCGTTGCGAAGCGTGACTTTCCATCATAGGAAGTCGACATTTGCGAAGCGATCTTGTCAACGGACTTAAGGAGTTATTCCGCGAGTGAAGTGTACGTTACTCTGGAGTAGTAAAGCGCACACTCGGGTTGTAACGACGGTCTCTTTGGGAGAGACATCAAGCTACGAGAAGTCACGAGAACGGTGGATAGTCGAGCTTCGACGAGGGAGAAACAAGGCGATTTGCGAACGGAGCCGCGAACTCATCAGATGAACAAACGGATGAAAGACAGCTTTTCCACGAGGAACAAACTGTGAGAACATTCCGTGCTAAAGGGTCTTACTGGGAGGTAGCATTAGGCAATAAAATCTAGATAGCAAAGATGCTGGCTAGGTAGGGAATAAGGCAAAGTAGACATAGGATAACTAGACATTGAACTGTTACATGCTTTAACTTTGATATACATTATATTCATATTCATTTAAATGCATACACAGGTGTTCCATGTTCATTTACCTAGTCAAATAGATAGGCCTATGCATTTCCTTATCCAGTAAAGACAAGATGAAACAGAACTAAAGTAGTCGTGGGTGTATTCATAACACTAAGCACTCTTAGTATAGGGTGGCGCTACATAAATGGGGGCTCGCTCTCGGGATTGAATTGTATAATCAATTAAGGACATTGATTAAAACGATCTGGGATCATATCTTAGACACAAGTGGTGTATTTAGATAGGATTGAATAAGTAAACAGAGATATTTACTTATGCGCTAGGTAGGCCTATAGCGTATTTTGTCGTCTGCGGTATTCATTAATACGCATGACGTAATTGAATTTTGAATTGTGACCAATCATACGTTGTCGAAGGTGAGGTCAGGTCAACGGTTGCAAATCGCAAAAGCTAACTATTGGTAAGAGTTAGGTCAGGTCAAGGTTGTTCAGTGTTTAAGTTATAAACAAGGTGAACTAGCTTTGAAATCTGAAATTTATCTTGAGCCTTATATCAAAGAAAAATTGATATAGCGCAATGGCTGGTGAGATTCAGAAGTGGATTAAGGTGGCGCAGGACCTTGGATACGCAGAAGATGCTGTTAGAGAATATGTCAAGGACAGGCAGAATGAGATTAGGGAAGATAAAAGACGCGAGGCTGAAAAGGAAGAGAAAAAACGTGAGGCTGAGGAAAAGCTACGTCTAGCGGAAATGGAAAAAGAAGAAAGGCTGCGTCTTGCTGAAATGGAAAGTCAAAAGGAGATAAAACTTAAAGAACTAGAGCTTCAGATGACACGTGAGACAAGACGAGAAGATGGAGATAGGATACGACTTGATGGAGATGGAGAGTATTCTGGACAGGCAAATAATGCCAAATATGTTAAGATGCCCATCTTCAGAGAAGAAAAAGATTGTTTAGATGCCTATCTCCTCAGATTCGAGAGGACATGTACGGCATACAGAGTTCCGAATGAGTTATGGGTTCTGACACTAGTGAAGTCGCTTCAAGGAAAAGCGCTCGAAGTGTACGAAAGAATGAGTATAGAAGAATCTCAAGACTATGAAAAGTTAAAGGAGAGACTACTCATAAGGTTCAAATTGTCAGAATCAGGGTACAGAAATTTGTTTAAACAAAGCCCTAGAGAAAAAGACGAAACTCCGGAACAATATGTAGGAAGACTTAGACGTTACTTAAGACAGTGGCATCAAATGTCAGGCTTTAGTGAAGACAAAGAGGGTTTGGAACAACTCATACTGAGAGACCAGTTCTTCATTATGTGTGACAATGATATGAGACGCTTTCTAAAGGAGAAAGGGAAACTAAATCTTGAGGACATGTTGGAACAGGCCCAAAACCTCATAGAAGCGAGAGAATCGGACGAAAGGAAATGGGTTCATACTCAGAAGAATAGGGACAAAGATTCCAAAATACAACCGAGAGATAATAAGCAGAAGAGTTTTGAGAATACAAGCAACTCTCACAACAAATTTAGAGAACAGAGGGAGTTCAGAGATAAAAATCAATTCAAGAGTAATTGGAAGTTCTCCGACAACAAGAAATATGGAGTAGAAACAGAAACCCAGAAGACGGGATGTTTCCGCTGTGGATCAAAATTTCACAGAATAGCCCAGTGTAGTGAGAAAGATAAGACAGGGAGAGAACATAGAGTAGCAACAATGCAATGCGACGAGGAATCAAGTGAAAATGGAGATAAACAAGAGGCAGTAATTTCATACTGTTCTGCATACGTTGAACAAGAAGGAAAGTGTATAATAGAAGAACACAAGTATCAGGGACCAGTTGTAATTAATGGATGTGAAACGAAAGGAGTCTTTGACACTGGGTCAAATTGTGTTGCTGTAAGAGAGAGTTTGATCAAGAAAGATGAATACATAGGTCGAAATATGATATGTACTTTTATGAATGGTACTAAACATGAGTATCCGATGGCAAAAGTCGCAATACAGAGCGAATATCTCACAGGCGTGGTAGAAGCCGCTGTGATCAAAGACCTAGAAGAAGAAGCTATCATTGGATCAAGAGTAGAAACTATTGAAGATTCTAAATTGAATTTGTGTTATTGTGAGGCTGAAGTAGTAAAGTGGAAGAAAGAGGCAGAGAGAGATACTGAAGAGTTCACTAGCAAGGTCAGAGTAAATGAAATAGATACTAAATGCCTTTATGATACAGGAGCAAATTGTGTCGCTGTGCAAAAGAGATTAGTGAAACCAGAACAATACACAGATAAATTTATGGTGTGCAGATTTGCTAATGGCAAGAAAGAAAAATATCCCATGGCAAGAATTAAGATTGAAGGTAATGACTTCAAAGGTGTGACGGATGCTGTAGTAATAGAACCCTTGGTGATAGGATTAATCACGGGTCCATGTTTGTACGAGAAGAGTATAAACAGGATTCAACCGAAAGGAAAACATGATAAAGAGAAGACGGATAAATCATGTGAACTTAAAATTAGTAGAGCCAAAGCAGAGAAAGAGAAAGAATGGAATGTAAAGGGTTGTGACGCTGAAGGGATGAGATGCAATAAGGCTAAATCATCCATAGAAATCCAGAACACAACTGGACATGATTGTGAGATTATCACAGAAACAAGAATAAATGACGGAGTGGAACGAAATGGTAAAGCAGAAGTGGTAATAGCAGGATACACGACACGAGCACAGGATGAGATAAAAGGGAGACGTGTCGAACGACCACTGAAAATACCAGAAGTAACAGGTTTAGATCTCAAACCAGAGGAGATAATGGAACCTATAGAACCCAGGTCTAGCAGAAGAAACCATTTAGAGGAGAACAGAAATAATGAAGAGAATAAGAAAATGGGATATGGGAAAGGAAGAAATTGGCAGGAGTCCAAGTCATATTACATGAAGACATCCGAGAGAGCGGATGTAACGGAAAAGAAGAATTACGGAAATGACGGGAGATTTCATAGGTCTGATCAACAGGCGATGCAGACAAATTATAGATACGGAGATAATAAGTGGAATTGGCGAAGGCCAAAATGTAAGTCAAGCTGGAAGATACATGAGGACTATGAGAAGAAAGATTACAGTAATGATAATAGAAAGCAGTACAGACCATGGAAGGCCAACAGATGGAGAAATTCTGGGAGAAACCTAGAAAGATCCTGGAGAAGAAGTGGAGAAGAGGAGTCTGTAAAGTGCAAAGGTGAAGATAGCTATTCGAGAAGTGATAGCGATGAGTCGGTCGGTGGTAAATTGTATTGTATTGTATTTGGATATTTATAAAGCGCTTCTAGCGGGAGGGCCATTCAGAAGCGCTCCCAGTGCGAGAGACCCCGAGAGAAAAAGCAAGTTTTAAGAAACTTAAAAGAGGAAGAGATGTTACCTGAGAGAATAGAAGAACGAACGTACGGAGGAAGCTCATTCCAAAGAGCAGGGCCAATGGAGGCAAAAGACCTAGATTGAGCCAGAGAAGTCCTGACACGGGGAACGAGGAGGTCCAAGCGGTCAGATGAACGAAGAGGACGAAGAGAAGCAGCAGAGTGAGGGCGATGAATTAAGTCACATAAATATTTTGGAGCGAAACCAAGTTGAGCCTTACACACAAGGATGAGGACCTTAAATTGGATGCGGGCAGAAAGCGGGAGCCAGTGGAGTTCTTCTGTCATAAAGGTGGTGATATGAGAGAATCGAGGAAGACGGGCAATTAATCTAGCAGCAGCATTGAGAACGGACTGAAGAGGAGCAAGACGGACTTTAGGAAGACCAATGAGGAGGGAATTGCAATAGTCAAGTCTAGAGCAGACAAATGCATGGACAATTGAAGTGAAAATTGGAGATGAGAGAGAGCGACGGATAGCTCTGAGGCGCCTTAGGTGAAAATAGGAAGTGCGAGTGAGTTTGGAAATGTGTTCAGTAAAGGTCAGAGAATTGTCAAGGGTCACTCCTAGATCACGAACGCTAGACGAGAAAGTTAAAAGCGGAAATCTTTGAGACAGCACATCAAAGTCGAGTTTTAGAAGTTGCTGAGGAGTGCCAAACCAGATATATTTTGGTTTTGGTAAATGGTTGAGTTGGAGGGAGAGAGGAAAGTATGACAGGAAGAAAGGAAATCCCAGGTATCATATGACATGGAAATGTCGAAATGATTAGAGAACAGTTGAAAGATAAGCCCAGTGCGAGGTATTTAAGTAATTTCGTGAGGCAATTTCACGAGGAAAATTCTGTAATTAAGGGTTATAGATATATACAATGATTTTATATTTTGAGTTAAGGAAATGATCACTAGGAGTGATCTTTGAATTAAGTTAGTCAAGAGCTACAGAAGGGCAGCTGTAGGAAATTTAGAGAAAATAAGTAGATGAGAAGTTAGTGGAACTTGGTGTTGAGATAAACAGACATGAAGTTCAGGAGTTATTTAAAAAATAAGTAGTTGTAGAGGTAAGATGTAGTTAAGGTTAAGATGCAAGGAGAGAATCCTTGTGGTAAGTGGTCAAGTGAAACCTAACTTTGGTAGTGAGGAAAATTTAAGGAAGTTAAACAAGTAAGAAGTTTTCTGGGAGCAGTCAACTATTACAGGAAATTCATACCAAACTGTGCGATGATAATGAAACCACTCACAGAATTAACCAAGAAAAATGCCAAAGTAATTGTTGAATGGACTAATGAATTGGAGAGTGCATTCACCGAACTCAAGAAGGTGTTATCAGAAGCACCAATATTAAAACTACCAGACCTAGATAGAGAATTTGTAGTTAGAACAGATGCATCGAATGCAGCTTTGGGAGGTGTGTTGATGCAAGAATACGATGGAGTGATGCATCCGGTGTCATATGTAAGCAGAAAGTTGAGCGACGCAGAAAAACGATATTCTGTAGAGGAACGAGAATGTTTAGGAATGATATTCGGGTTGAAGAAATTTAACAGGTATCTTTATGGAAAGGAATTTGTAATGGAAACAGATCACTGTAGTTTACAATACTTGAAGACAGGTAATGTGAAGAATGATCGTGTGATGAGATGGAATCTGTTATTGCAAAACTACAATTTTAGGATAAGATACATTAAAGGTAGTGATAATGTAGTGGCAGATTACTTAAGTAGAGGATTAGAATAAGCCAATTAGAATAGTCATAAGTAAGATAGTAACGTAAGTTATGACATGATAGGATAGATTATCATTTCATGTATGATTAGTTAAGAGATTAAAATGTGTGTTGCTTCAAAGTATAAGTTAATAGATTATTAACTCAAGTTAATGTATATTTCACTAGTTAAAGTTAGACCAATTGGAACAGTAAATGGTCTTACTAGATAACTGATATATGTTAATATAAGTTGTGTAGATAAGAATATTGTGTAGTTAGGTAAGGAGTCATAGTATTTTAAGAAAAAATGTATTATTTCTTTGATTGTGGGGGGTGATGTAATGATCTCCCAAACCACACAATGATTCCCAGCTACACAACATGCTATAAGATGTTATAGTGTAGAGAAGAATCTATTTAGATTATATAATGCAAGATAGTAGAGCTACATAAATGTAACTTAATTAAAATGCCAGCAGCTAAGCCAGCATTATAGGGATTAATTAATATTAGATAGAGGGGTTCATCATATCTACGCAAAGGACAGCAGACGATGTGGACTCACCCCATTGGTCAGGACGAACAGCTGATCAAAACCGTTATGGCGAAGCGGATGACGACTCGGTAACCAAGCAACCGTGGTGACGTGGCGTGGAGATGCGGCAGTTCGATTTTTGATTTCAACTGAACAAGACGTTCTAGAAATCTTGAGTGGATCGACTCGGTGGATGTTGGACTAAGTCGATGAGAGAGCATCGTTAGTCAATATGATCGGTTTTGCGAAACGATCGATGCAGTTGAGTTTATAAGTCGAGACGTTGGACAGCGAGGATCGAATAATTCGAGTGAAACGCTCTCGTAACAAACCGTTGCGAAGCGTGACTTTCCATCATAGGAAGTCGACATTTGCGAAGCGATCTTGTCAACGGACTTAAGGAGTTATTCCGCGAGTGAAGTGTACGTTACTCTGGAGTAGTAAAGCGCACACTCGGGTTGTAACGACGGTCTCTTTGGGAGAGACATCAAGCTACGAGAAGTCACGAGAACGGTGGATAGTCGAGCTTCGACGAGGGAGAAACAAGGCGATTTGCGAACGGAGCCGCGAACTCATCAGATGAACAAACGGATGAAAGACAGCTTTTCCACGAGGAACAAACTGTGAGAACATTCCGTGCTAAAGGGTCTTACTGGGAGGTAGCATTAGGCAATAAAATCTAGATAGCAAAGATGCTGGCTAGGTAGGGAATAAGGCAAAGTAGACATAGGATAACTAGACATTGAACTGTTACATGCTTTAACTTTGATATACATTATATTCATATTCATTTAAATGCATACACAGGTGTTCCATGTTCATTTTGTTTTGTTTGTGCCGTCGGCTCTAGGAGCCCTAGCGATCGTCATGCCACACAGTCTCCGTTGCCGCCCCGCCACCTCTCCCAGCAGCCCTTGAGTCGCGCTTTGGCCTGGGAGTCCCACCTCAGCGCTCCGGCCTGGGAGTCCCTCCATCCGCGACCATCGGCGTGGTTTGGTGTGTGGCATGACGATTTTCTTGGCATGATTAACAGGGGTGGTTTGCCATTGCCTTCCCCTGGTTTTGCCTGCCGTGCCCGTTCGTTCCCCCTCCTAGGAAGAGTACTTCCTAGGAAGGGTACTAACGGTCCGCACCACGAGAAGGTGGGCACGGAGGACTTTGGTTCACCAGCCCAGGTCGGATCCGAGTCTACGCTCATCAGAGTCGTCGGTCAGGTCGCCTCCCTGCTTTACTCTGTACCAGAGTGACTGGTGAACCTTTGCGGACCCATGTTCATTTACCTAGTCAAATAGATAGGCCTATGCATTTCCTTATCCAGTAAAGACAAGATGAAACAGAACTAAAGTAGTCGTGGGTGTATTCATAACACTAAGCACTCTTAGTATAGGGTGGCGCTACAAGAACATATATGACCCTTTCCTTTCAACTGCTGAATCTTAGGAATGTTGTGTTTCAATGTGTTATATCATATATAAATACATATGTTTACAGATATGTAAATAACACCCTCCCAGTTTCATTCGCTTGTTACTTTGTGCTGGCTTCCACGGTGCATGAATACAGCACAAGGTCAGCCTCTTTATTTCGCCCAGTCAAAGCACGCACTAATGTTAGATTATTTTCTATAAAATCTATGGGTCCATCCATTTGGAATTCATTACCCCTTGACATAAGAATAAGCAATAGTTTGTTTCTGTTTAAAAAGAAACTGCGATTCTTCCTCGTATCCTCCGATATGAGTTGAAACAGCCTTAGCATATGATTAGCTATAATTGAATGCCCTAGCCGAATGTCACACTGGAGACGGAAATAATAGTTAAGGTTAGTTAAGATAGTTAAGGCTCACTCTTTGTAACTCACTTGAGTATGTAATAATTATGAATCGTCAATGATTCTTCAGTCCTACTCCATCAACTTAAATAATGTGCATTGTCATATTGGCATCCCTGCATTAGTGGGAGTAATATCCCTTAGAGGATGCCATTTGGCGTTGATGACAGTCCTATGTTTTATTTACCAGGTACTAAAGATTTTTTATGTTAGTAGGATTAAAGTACTCTTAATGACCTCGGAATGTTAGCTAAAAAAAAACGATTCTGAATTTTCTTTTTGCCTTGTACTGTGACCTAGCATATACAGACAAGTACTTTTGGTAATCACTCGCAGGATAGCCTATGTTCAAATACTGTCGTTGATGCCAATAAAGGATTTTGATTTTTGATATACAACAAAAATCTGATGTTAGTATATTACATATATTACATATTGGCTACTGAGTATCTCTGTTACAACCTCCAACATTTGGTTCTTAAATATCACATACGGTGTGAGTTGGTTTATGTATTACAGTAACCATTCCACTGTGGAGTGCTGCATTACAGTGTTGCAATAGAAGAACTATACATCTAATTACGATTTGAAGACATTGAAACCAAACTTTAAACAATTGTAATACATATATATACTCATGCATGCTTTGTTAGCTAATAAAATTTACATTTGAGTTTGTTACATATCTGAACAGTTTAAAAAACCAACTTGGTAAACTACCTCTTTTCATTTAAGGTGAAAATGATTACTATTTGATACATGACATAATTCTAACAGTGGATATTTCCATAAGACGTCATTAAACTCCTACTTCAGGGTAACAAAAAGTCAATTGCACAAATAGGAAATTTCTATTACAACCCTTCTGACGGTAAATATATTTCAAAACGAGTCTATGGGTTAGTTAGCCTAATTACTAAAGGTCAAATTTTGTAAATAGATATCCTAAGTTTGCTATTGTCAATAGATTTTCATCATTCTTAAATCCATAAATATTTAATTACTCTTTTACTTCTGCAAGTTATTTAATTGCATTAACTATTACATTGTTATAAAGCACCTATTACAATAATAACCTCATGCCTCAACCCAGGTTATATCTTTAGACATATTGGTTGCTGGAGAACATATATGACCCCTTCCTTTCAACTGCTGAATCTTAGGAATGTTGTGTTTCAATGTGTTATATCATATATAAATACATATATACAACAAGAATCTGATGTTAGTATATTACATATATTACATATTGGTTACTGACTATCTGTGTACAACTTCCAACATTTGGTTCTCAAATATCACATACGGTGCGATTTTTGTATTACAGTAACTATTCCACTGCGGAGTGCTGCATTACTGTGTTGCAATAGAAGAACTATACATCTAATTACGATTTGAAGACATTGAAACCAAACTAATAATAATCTCATGCCTCAACCCTTAGACATATTGGTTGCTGGAGAACATATATGACCATTTCCTTTCAACTGCTGAATCTTAGGAATGTTGTGTTTCAATGTGTTATATCATATACGTACTTATATCATATACGTACCACGTACGACACGCACTTAAATGTACTAAAATTAGCACAGAAAAAAGCCATAAGGGTTATAACTAGATCTCCTATTAACGCACATACTCGTCCGTTATTCTCTCAACTGTCATTATTAACGATTACTCAAATCAGATTTATGCAGACTTGTGAATTTATGTTTAAGTATCATAATAATCTATTGCCTCCCCCCTTCACTTCCTTCTTCTGTCCTTCTCAGCGAAATACTATTACAAGAAGAAATGAGGATTACAGATGTATTTATGCCAGAACGAATACTCGGAAATTCTCTATAAAGTATCAGGGCCCTCTGCTATGGAATAGCTTGCCTCAGCTCATCCGCTCCCTTCCCTGCTTCATGTAATTTAAACATCTATTGCATGCACACACCAGTATGAGAATTGTAGAAAAAAGACTGGGGGGGTTAGACCTTCATTCATGTGGAGTTTGGGTGTGCAATGAAGACTTTACTATGGGGTCCTAAGAAAGACTAGGGGGGTTGAACCCCCCAACCCCCCCGACAATTCTCACCCTGGGTGCCACACACACAGGAGCATGTATTGTAGCTTATAGTTAAGTAACATTTCATATTTATACCTAAAGGATAATGATAGAATAGCGGAAGTTCCCATATCGTATTTGCAATAATTGTTTAACCGTCAACTGTTACTTGCAAATACATATAGGCACCCTTTCAGCGGGATTATTCCCTTCCGGGCGCCTGTTGTTCCCGACAAATCTCGAGCCCACAGGTGCATGCTACCCTTGTATTAAATTTTGTATAGACAACAGGTTCTCTTTACATAGTCAGTTCAACTAGTTTCAGCTTGTTTACTTCTTTGTGTGTACGGCGTGTACTATTGCGTGGTTGCATAATCATGATGTTGTCGTTGTTATCATTGGGAACAATAAACTTATGTTATGCTATGTTATATATAAATACATATGTTTACAGATATGTAAATAACGCTCTCCCAGTTTCATTCGCCTGTTACTTTGTGCTGGCTTCCACGCTGCATGAATACAGCACAAGGTCAGCCTCTTTATTTCGCTCAGTCAAAGCACGCACTAATGTTAGATTATTTTCTATAAAATCTATGGGTCCATCCATTTCGAATTCATTACCCCTTGACATAATAATAAGCAATAGTTTGTTTCTGTTTAAAAAGAAACTGCGATTCTTCCTCGTATCCTCCGATATGAGTTGAAACAGCCGTAGCATATGATTAGCTATAATTGAATGTCCTAGCCGAATGCCACACTGGAGACGGAAATAATAGTTAAGGTTAGTTAAGATAGTTAAGGCTCACTCTTTGTAACTCACTTGAGTATGTAATAATTATGAATCGTCAATGATTCTTCAGTCCTACTCCATCAACTTAAATAATGTGCATTGTCATATTGGCATCCCTGCATTAGTGGGAGTAATATCCCTTAGGGGATGCCATTTGCTGTTGACAACAGTCCTATGTTTTATTTACCAGGTACTAAAGATTTTTTATGTTAGTAGGAGTAAAGTACTCTTAATGACCTCGGAATGTTAGCTAAAAAAACGATTCTGAATTTTCGTTTTGCCTTGTACTGTGACCTAGCATATACAGACGAGTACTTTTGGTAATCACTCGCAGGATAGCCTATGTTCAAATACTGTCGTTGATGCCAATAAAGGATTTTGATTTTTGATATACAACAAAAATCTGATGTTAGTATATTACATATATTACATATTGGCTACTGAGTATCTGTGTTACTACCTCCAACATTTGGCTCTTAAATATCACATACGGTGTGAGTTGGTTTATGTATTACAGTAACTATTCCACTGTGGAGTGCTGCATTACAGTGTTGCAATAGAAGAACTATACATCTAATTACGATTTGAAGACATTGAAACCAAACTTTAAACAATTGCAATACATATATATACTCATGCATGCTTTGTTAGCTAATAAAATTTACATTTGAGTGTGTTACATATCTGAACAGTTTAAAAAACCAACTTGGTCAACTACCTCTTTTCATTTAAGGTGAAAATGATTACTATTTGATACATGACATAATTCGAACAGTGGATATTTCCATAAGACGTCATTAAACTCCTGCTTCAGGGTAACAAAAAGTCAATTGCACAAAAAGGAAATTTCTATTACAACCCTTCTGACGGTAAATATATTTCAAAACGAGTCTATGGGTTAGTTAGCCTAATTACTAAAGGTCAAATTTTGTAAATAGATATCCTAAGTTTGCTACTGTCAATAGATTTTCATCTTTCTTAAATCCATAAATATTTAATTACTCTTTTACTTCTGCAAGTTACTTAATTGCATTAATTATTACATTGTTATAAAGCACCTATTACAATAATAACCTCATGCCTCAACCCAGGTTATATCTTTAGACATATTGGTTGCTGGAGAACATATATGACCCCTTCCTTTCAACTGCTGAATCTTAGGAATGTTGTGTTTCAATGTGTTATATCATATATAAATACATATATACAACAAGAATCTGATGTTAGTATATTACATATATTACATATTGGTTACTGACTATCTGTGTACAACTTCCAACATTTGGCTCTCAAATATCACATACGGTGCGATTTTTGTATTACAGTAACTATTCCATTGCAGAGTGCTGCATTGCTGTGTTGCAATAGAAGAACTATACATCTAATTACGATTTGAAGACATTGAAACCAAACTAATAATAATCTCATGCTGAATCTTAGGAATGTTGCTTGATATCATATATTTCTATAAATGCATATATATAACAAGAATCTGATGTTAGTATATTACATATATTACATATTGGTTACTGAGTACCTGTGTACTATCTCCAACATTTGGTTCTAAAATATCACATACAGTGCGAGCAGATTTATGTATTAGAGTAACTATTCCACTGCGGAGTGCTGCATTACTGTGTTGCAATAGAAGAACTATACATCTAATTGTGATCTCAAGACACTGAAATAAAACTTTAAACAATTCCAATACATATGCATGCTTTGTTAGCTAATAAAATTTACATTTGAGTGTGTTACATATCTGAACAGTTAAAAAAACCAACTTGGTAAACTACCTCTTTTCATTAAAGGTCAAAATGATTACTATTTGATACATGACATAATTCTAACAGTGGATATTTCCATAAGACGTCATTAAACTCCTACTTCAGGGTAACAAAAAGTCAACTGCACAAAAAGGAAATTTCTATTACAACCCTTCTGACGGTAAATATATTTCAAAACGAGTCTATGGGTAAGTTAGCCTAATTACTAAAGGTCAAATTTTGTAAATAGATATCCTAAGTTTGCTACTGTCAACTGATTTCCATCTTTCTTAAATCCATAAATATTTAATTACTCTTTTACTTTTGCAAGTTACATAATTGCATTACTCATTACATTATTATAAAGCACCTATTACAATAATAACCTGATGCCTCAACCGAGGTTATATGTTTAGACATACTGGTTGCTGGAGAACATATATGACCCTTTCCTTTCAACTGCTGAATCTTAGGAATGTTGTGTTTCAATGTGTTATATCATATATAAATACATATATACAAGAAAAATCTGATGTTAGTATATTACATATATTACATATTGGTTACTGAGTATCTGTGTAACTACCTCCAACATTTGGTTCTTAAATATCACATACAGTGCGAGCAGATTTATGTATTAGAATAACTATTCCACTGCGGAGTGCTGCATTACTGTGTTGCAATAGAAGAACTATACATCTAATTGTGATCTCAAGACACTGAAACCAAACTAATAATAATCTCGTGCCTCAACCCTAGTTATATCTTTAGAGATATTGGTTGCTGGAGAACATATATGACCATTTTCTTTCAACTGCTGAATCTTAGGAATGTTGTGTTTCAATGTGTTATATCATATATAAATACATATGTTTACAGATATGTAAATAACGCCCTCCCAGTTTCATTCGCTTGTTACTTTATGCTGGCTTCCACGGTGCATGAATACAGCACAAGGTCAACCTCTTTATTTTGCCCAGTCAAAGCACGCACTAATGTTAGATTATTTTCTATAAAATCTATGGGTCGATCCATTTCGAATTCATTACCCCTTGACATAAGAATAAGCAATAGTTTGTTTCTGTTTAAAAAGAAACTGCGATTCTTCCTCGTATCCTCCGATATGAGTTGAAACAGCCGTAGCATATGATTAGCTATAATTGAATGTCCTAGCCGAATGCCACACTGGAGACGGAAATAATAGTTAAGGTTAGTTAAGATAGTTAAGGCTCACTCTTTGTAACTCACTTGAGTATGTAATAATTATGAATCGTCAATGATTCTTCAGTCCTACTCCATCAACTTAAATAATATGCATTGTCATATTGGCATCCCTGCATTAGTGGGAGTAACATCCCTTAGGGGATGCCATTTGCTGTTGACAACAGTCCCATGTTTTATTTACCAGGTACTAAAGATTTTTTATGTTAGTAGGAGTAAAGTACTCTTAATGAGTTTCGAATGTTAGCTAAAAAAAACGATTCTGGATTTTCTTTTTGCCTTGTACTGTGACCTAGCATATACAGACGAGTACTTTTGGTAATCACTCGCAGGATAGCCTATGTTCAAATACTGTCGTTGATGCCAATAAAGGATTTTGATTTTTGATATACAACAAAAATCTGATGTTAGTATATTACATATTGGCTACTGAGTATCTGTGTTACTACCTCCAACATTTGGTTCTTAAATATCACATATGGTGTGAGTTGGTTTATGTATTACAGTAACTATTCCACTGTGGAGTGCTGCATTACAGTGTTGCAATAGAAGAACTATACATCTAATTACGATTTGAAGACATTGAAACCAAACTTTAAACAATTGTAATACATATATATACTCATGCATGCTTTGTTAGCTAATAAAATTTACATTTGAGTTTGTTACATATCTGAACAGTTTAAAAAACCAACTTGGTAAACTACCTCTTTTCATTAAAGGTCAAAATGATTACTATTTGATACATGACATAATTCTAACAGTGGATATTTCCATAAGACGTCATTAAACTCCTACTTCAGGGTAACAAAAAGTCAATTGCACAAAAAGGAAATTTCTATTACAACCCTTCTGACGGTAAATATATTTCAAAACGAGTCTATGGGTTAGTTAGCCTAATCACTAAAGGTCAAATTTTGTAAATAGATATCCTAAGTTTGCTACTGTCAATAGATTTCCATCTTTCTTAAATCCATAAATATTTAATTAGTCTTTTACTTAATTGCATTAATTATTACATTGTTATAAACCACCTATTACAATAATAACCTCATGCCTCAACCCAGGTTATATCTTTAGACATATTGGTTGCTGGAGAACATATATGACCCTTTCCATTCAACTGCTGAATCCTAGAAGTGTTGTGTTTCAATGTGTTATATCATATATAAATACATATATACAACAAAAATCTGATGTTAGTATATTACATATATTACATATTGGTTACTGAGTATATGTGTAACTACCTCCAACATTTGGTTCTTAAATATCAGATACCATGTGAGTTGGTTTAGGTATTACAGTAACTATTCCACTGCAGAGTGCTGCATTACAGTGTTGCAATAGAAGAACTATACATCTAATTACGATTTGAAGACATTGAAACCAAACTAATAATAATCTCATGCTGAATCTTAGGAATGTTGCTTGATATCATATATATCTATAAATGCATATATATAACAAGAATCTGATGTTAGCATATAACGTATATTACATATTGGTTACGGAGTATCTGTGTACTATCTCCAACATTTCGTTCTAAAATATCACATACAGTGTGAGCAGATTTATGTATTAGAGTAACTATTCCACTGCGGAGTGCTGCATTACTGCGTTGCAATAGAAGAACTACACATCTAATTGTGATTTCAAGACACTGAAACCAAACTAATAATAATCTCATGCCTCAAGCCTAGTTATATCTTTAGACATATTGGTTGCTGGAGAACATATATGACCATTTCCTTTTAACTGCTGAATCTTAGGAATGATGTGTTTCAATGTGTTATATGATATATAAATACATATATACAACAAGATTCTGATCTTAGTATATTACATATATTACATGTTGGTTACTGAGTATCTGTGTAACTACGTCCAACATTTGGTTCTTAAATATCACATACGGTGTGAGCTGGTTTATGTATTACAGTAACTATTCCACTGCGGAGTGCTGCTATACAGTGTTGCAATAGAACAACTATACATCTATTTACGATTTGAAGACATTGAATTCAAACTTTAAACAATTATAGTACATATATATACTCATGCATGCTTTGTTAGCTAATAAAATTTACATTTGAGTGTATTACATATCTGAACAGTTTAAAAAACCAACTTGATCAACTACCTCTTTTCATTTAAGGTGAAAATGATTACTATTTGATACATGACATAATTCGAACAGTGGATATTTCCACAAGACGTCATTAAACTCCTACTTCAGGGTAACAAAAAGATATCTCTACGTTGTTGCGAGATAAATGTCAATTGCACAAAAAGGAAATTTCTATTACAACCCTTCTGATGGTAAATATATTCCAAAACGAGTCTATGGGTTAGTTAGCCTAATTAATAAAGGTCAAATTTTGTAAATAGATATCCTAAATTTGCTACTGTCAATAGATTTCCATCTTTCTTAAATCCATAAATATTTAATTACTCTTTTACTTCTGCAAGTTACTTAATTGCATTAATTATTACATTGTATTAAAGCACCTATTCCAATAATAACCTCATGCCTCAACCAAGGTTATATGTTTAGACATATTGGTTGCTGGAGAACATATATGACCCTTTCCTTTCAACTGCTGAATCTTAGGAATGTTGTGTTTCAATGTGTTATATCATATATAAATACATATGTTTACAGATATGTAAATAACACCCTCCCAGTTTCATTCGCTTGTTACTTTGTGCTGGCTTCCACGGTGCATGAATACAGCACAAGGTCAGCCTCTTTATTTCGCTCAGTCAAAGCACGCACTAATGTTAGATTATTTTCTATAAAATCTAAGGGTCCATCCATTTCGAATTCATTACCCCTTGACATAAGAATAAGCAATAGTTTGTTCCTGTTTAAAAAGAAACTGCGATTCTTCCTCGTATCCTCCAATATGAGTTGAAACAGCCGTAGCATATGATTAGCTATAATTGAATGTCCTAGCCGAATGTCACACTGGAGACGGAAATAATAGTTAAGGTTAGTTAAGATAGTTAAGGCTCACTCTTGGTAACTCACTTGAGTATGTAATAATTATGAATCGTCAATGATTCTTCAGTCCTACTCCATCAACTTAAATAATGTGCATTGTCATATTGGCATCCCTGCATTAGTGGGAGTAATATCCCTTAGAGGATGCCATTTGGCGTTGATGACAGTCCTATGTTTTATTTACCAGGTACTAAAGATTTTTTATGTTAGTAGGAGTAAAGTACTCTTAATGACTTCGGAATGTTAGCTAAAAAAACGATTCTGAATTTTCTTTTTGCCTTGTACTGTGACCTAGCATATACAGACGAGTACTTTTGGTAATCACTCGCAGGATAGCCTATGTTCAAATACTGTCGTTGATGCCAATAAAGGATTTTGATTTTGATTTTTGATATACAACAAAAATTTTATGTTAGTATATTACATATATTACATATTGGCTACTGAGTATCTGTGTAACTACCTCCAACATTTGGTTCTTAAATATCACATACGGTGTGAGTTGGTTTATACATTACAGTAACTATTCCACTGTGGAGTGCTGCATTACAGTGTTGCAATAGAAGAACTATACATCTAATTACGATTTGAAGACATTGAAACCAAACTTTAAACAATTGCAATACATATATATACTCATGCATGCTTTGTTAGCTAATAAAATTTACATTTGAGTTTGTTACATATCTGAACAGTTTAAAAAACCAACTTGGTAAACTACCTCTTTTCATTTAAGGTGAAAATGATTACTATTTGATACATGACATAATTCTAACAGTGGATATTTCCATAAGACGTCATTAAACTCCTACTTCAGGGTAACAAAAAGATATCTCTACGTTGTTGCGAGATAAATGTCAATTGCACAAAAAGGAAATTTCTATTACAACCCTTCTGATGGTAAATATATTTCAAAACGAGTCTATGGGTTAGTTAGCCTAATTACTAAAGGTCAAATTTTTAAAATAGATATCCTAAGTTTGCTACTGCAATAGATTTCCATCTTTCTTAAATCCATAAATATTTAATTACTCTTTTACTTCTGCAAGTTACTTAATTGCATTAATTATTACATTGTATTAAAGCACCTATTCCAATAATAACCTCATGCCTCAACCAAGGTTATATGTTTAGACATATTGGTTGCTGGAGAACATAATGACCCTATCCTTTCAACAGCTGAATCTTAGGAATGTTGTGTTTCAATGTGTTATCTATACATATAGTTTCCTTATATGCAAATTTATCCGTCGTATAACGCTTTCTGTTCTATTGTGAAACCGATTGTGACGTCACTATACTGCCGTCTTGATGACGGTCGTCTTGACGACGGCGATCAGAGCATTTTAGCCAACGATACATATAGGCCTATAATGATACACTGTCGTCACGTCATAATTTATGACGGGTTAATACACTAGTATCATATATAATTACATATATACAAGAAAAATCTGATGTTAGTATATTACATATATTACATATTGGTAACTGAGTATATGTGTAACTACCTCCAACATTTGGTTCTTAAATATCACATACCATGTGAGTTGGTTTAGGTATTACAGTAACTATTCCACTGCGGAGTGCTGCATTACAGTGTTGCAATAGAAGAACCATACATCTAATTACGATTTGAAGACATTGAAACCAAACTACCGGTAATAATAATCTCATGCTGAATCTTAGGAATGTTGCTTGATATCATATATATCTATAAATGCATATATATAACAAGAATCTGATCTTATCATAGAACATATATTACATATTGGTTACGGAGTATCTGTGTACAATCTCCAAAATTTCGTTCCAAAATATCACATACAGTGTGAGCAGATTTATGTATTAGAGTAACTATTCCACTGCGGAGTGCTGCATTGCTGTGTTGCAGTAGAAGAACTACACATCTAATTGTGATTTCAAGACACTGAAACCAAACTAATAATAATCTCATGCCTCAAGCCTAGTTATATCTTTAGACATATTGGTTGCTGGAGAACATATATGACCATTTCCTTTAAACTACTGAATCATAGGAATGATGTGTTTCAATGTGTTATATGATATATAAATACATATATACAACAAGATTCTGATCTTAGTATATTACATATATTACATGTTGGTTACTGAGTATCTGTGTAACTACGTCCAACATTTGGTTCTTAAATATCACATACGGTGTGAGCTGGTTTATGTATTACAGTAACTATTCCACTGCGGAGTGCTGCTATACAGTGTTGCAATAGAACAACTATATATCTATTTACGATTTGAAGACATTGAATCCAAACTTTAAACAATTATAGTACATATATATACTCATGCATGCTTTGTTAGCTAATAAAATTTACATTTGAGTGTGTTACATATCTGAACAGTTTAAAAAACCAACTTGGTCAACTACCTCTTTTCATTTAAGGTGAAAATGATTACTATTTGATACATGACATAATTCGAACAGTGGATATTTCCATAAGACGTCATTAAACTCCTACTTCAGGGTAACAAAAAGTCAATTGCACAAAAAGGAAATTTCTATTACAACCCTTCTGACGGTAAATATATTTCAAAACGAGTCTATGGGTTAGTTAGCCTAATTACTAAAGGTCAAATTTTGTAAATAGATATCCTAAGTTTGCTACTGTCAATAGATTTTCATCTTTCTTAAATCCATAAATATTTAATTACTCTTTTACTTCTGCAAGTTACTTAATTGCATTAATTATTACATTGTTATAAAGCACCTATTACAATAATAACCTCATGCCTCAACCCAGGTTATATCTTTAGACATATTGGTTGCTGGAGAACATATATGACCCCTTCCTTTCAACTGCTGAATCTTAGGAATGTTGTGTTTCAATGTGTTATATCATATATAAATACATATATACAACAAGAATCTGATGTTAGTATATTACATATATTACATATTGGTTACTGACTATCTGTGTACAACTTCCAACATTTGGCTCTCAAATATCACATACGGTGCGATTTTTGTATTACAGTAACTATTCCATTGCAGAGTGCTGCATTGCTGTGTTGCAATAGAAGAACTATACATCTAATTACGATTTGAAGACATTGAAACCAAACTAATAATAATCTCATGCTGAATCTTAGGAATGTTGCTTGATATCATATATTTCTATAAATGCATATATATAACAAGAATCTGATGTTAGTATATTACATATATTACATATTGGTTACTGAGTACCTGTGTACTATCTCCAACATTTGGTTCTAAAATATCACATACAGTGCGAGCAGATTTATGTATTAGAGTAACTATTCCACTGCGGAGTGCTGCATTACTGTGTTGCAATAGAAGAACTATACATCTAATTGTGATCTCAAGACACTGAAATAAAACTTTAAACAATTCCAATACATATGCATGCTTTGTTAGCTAATAAAATTTACATTTGAGTGTGTTACATATCTGAACAGTTAAAAAAACCAACTTGGTAAACTACCTCTTTTCATTAAAGGTCAAAATGATTACTATTTGATACATGACATAATTCTAACAGTGGATATTTCCATAAGACGTCATTAAACTCCTACTTCAGGGTAACAAAAAGTCAACTGCACAAAAAGGAAATTTCTATTACAACCCTTCTGACGGTAAATATATTTCAAAACGAGTCTATGGGTAAGTTAGCCTAATTACTAAAGGTCAAATTTTGTAAATAGATATCCTAAGTTTGCTACTGTCAACTGATTTCCATCTTTCTTAAATCCATAAATATTTAATTACTCTTTTACTTTTGCAAGTTACATAATTGCATTACTCATTACATTATTATAAAGCACCTATTACAATAATAACCTGATGCCTCAACCGAGGTTATATGTTTAGACATACTGGTTGCTGGAGAACATATATGACCCTTTCCTTTCAACTGCTGAATCTTAGGAATGTTGTGTTTCAATGTGTTATATCATATATAAATACATATATACAAGAAAAATCTGATGTTAGTATATTACATATATTACATATTGGTTACTGAGTATCTGTGTAACTACCTCCAACATTTGGTTCTTAAATATCACATACAGTGCGAGCAGATTTATGTATTAGAATAACTATTCCACTGCGGAGTGCTGCATTACTGTGTTGCAATAGAAGAACTATACATCTAATTGTGATCTCAAGACACTGAAACCAAACTAATAATAATCTCGTGCCTCAACCCTAGTTATATCTTTAGAGATATTGGTTGCTGGAGAACATATATGACCATTTTCTTTCAACTGCTGAATCTTAGGAATGTTGTGTTTCAATGTGTTATATCATATATAAATACATATGTTTACAGATATGTAAATAACGCCCTCCCAGTTTCATTCGCTTGTTACTTTATGCTGGCTTCCACGGTGCATGAATACAGCACAAGGTCAACCTCTTTATTTTGCCCAGTCAAAGCACGCACTAATGTTAGATTATTTTCTATAAAATCTATGGGTCGATCCATTTCGAATTCATTACCCCTTGACATAAGAATAAGCAATAGTTTGTTTCTGTTTAAAAAGAAACTGCGATTCTTCCTCGTATCCTCCGATATGAGTTGAAACAGCCGTAGCATATGATTAGCTATAATTGAATGTCCTAGCCGAATGCCACACTGGAGACGGAAATAATAGTTAAGGTTAGTTAAGATAGTTAAGGCTCACTCTTTGTAACTCACTTGAGTATGTAATAATTATGAATCGTCAATGATTCTTCAGTCCTACTCCATCAACTTAAATAATATGCATTGTCATATTGGCATCCCTGCATTAGTGGGAGTAACATCCCTTAGGGGATGCCATTTGCTGTTGACAACAGTCCCATGTTTTATTTACCAGGTACTAAAGATTTTTTATGTTAGTAGGAGTAAAGTACTCTTAATGAGTTTCGAATGTTAGCTAAAAAAAACGATTCTGGATTTTCTTTTTGCCTTGTACTGTGACCTAGCATATACAGACGAGTACTTTTGGTAATCACTCGCAGGATAGCCTATGTTCAAATACTGTCGTTGATGCCAATAAAGGATTTTGATTTTTGATATACAACAAAAATCTGATGTTAGTATATTACATATTGGCTACTGAGTATCTGTGTTACTACCTCCAACATTTGGTTCTTAAATATCACATATGGTGTGAGTTGGTTTATGTATTACAGTAACTATTCCACTGTGGAGTGCTGCATTACAGTGTTGCAATAGAAGAACTATACATCTAATTACGATTTGAAGACATTGAAACCAAACTTTAAACAATTGTAATACATATATATACTCATGCATGCTTTG
Source organism: Allolobophora icterica (assembly GCA_963556255.1). Classification (NCBI taxonomy): domain Eukaryota; kingdom Metazoa; phylum Annelida; class Clitellata; order Crassiclitellata; family Lumbricidae; genus Allolobophora; species Allolobophora icterica. The sequence goes on from OY744605.1 coordinate 55,664,265, forward strand.
TTAGCTAATAAAATTTACATTTGAGTTTGTTACATATCTGAACAGTTTAAAAAACCAACTTGGTAAACTACCTCTTTTCATTAAAGGTCAAAATGATTACTATTTGATACATGACATAATTCTAACAGTGGATATTTCCATAAGACGTCATTAAACTCCTACTTCAGGGTAACAAAAAGTCAATTGCACAAAAAGGAAATTTCTATTACAACCCTTCTGACGGTAAATATATTTCAAAACGAGTCTATGGGTTAGTTAGCCTAATCACTAAAGGTCAAATTTTGTAAATAGATATCCTAAGTTTGCTACTGTCAATAGATTTCCATCTTTCTTAAATCCATAAATATTTAATTAGTCTTTTACTTAATTGCATTAATTATTACATTGTTATAAAGCACCTATTACAATAATAACCTCATGCCTCAACCCAGGTTATATCTTTAGACATATTGGTTGCTGGAGAACATATATGACCCTTTCCATTCAACTGCTGAATCCTAGAAGTGTTGTGTTTCAATGTGTTATATCATATATAAATACATATATACAACAAAAATCTGATGTTAGTATATTACATATATTACATATTGGTTACTGAGTATATGTGTAACTACCTCCAACATTTGGTTCTTAAATATCAGATACCATGTGAGTTGGTTTAGGTATTACAGTAACTATTCCACTGCAGAGTGCTGCATTACAGTGTTGCAATAGAAGAACTATACATCTAATTACGATTTGAAGACATTGAAACCAAACTAATAATAATCTCATGCTGAATCTTAGGAATGTTGCTTGATATCATATATATCTATAAATGCATATATATAACAAGAATCTGATGTTAGCATATAACGTATATTACATATTGGTTACGGAGTATCTGTGTACTATCTCCAACATTTCATTCTAAAATATCACATACAGTGTGAGCAGATTTATGTATTAGAGTAACTATTCCACTGCGGAGTGCTGCATTACTGCGTTGCAATAGAAGAACTACACATCTAATTGTGATTTCAAGACACTGAAACCAAACTAATAATAATCTCATGCCTCAAGCCTAGTTATATCTTTAGACATATTGGTTGCTGGAGAACATATATGACCATTTCCTTTTAACTGCTGAATCTTAGGAATGATGTGTTTCAATGTGTTATATGATATATAAATACATATATACAACAAGATTCTGATCTTAGTATATTACATATATTACATGTTGGTTACTGAGTATCTGTGTAACTACGTCCAACATTTGGTTCTTAAATATCACATACGGTGTGAGCTGGTTTATGTATTACAGTAACTATTCCACTGCGGAGTGCTGCTATACAGTGTTGCAATAGAACAACTATACATCTATTTACGATTTGAAGACATTGAATTCAAACTTTAAACAATTATAGTACATATATATACTCATGCATGCTTTGTTAGCTAATAAAATTTACATTTGAGTGTATTACATATCTGAACAGTTTAAAAAACCAACTTGGTCAACTACCTCTTTTCATTTAAGGTGAAAATGATTACTATTTGATACATGACATAATTCGAACAGTGGATATTTCCATAAGACGTCATTAAACTCCTACTTCAGGGTAACAAAAAGATATCTCTACGTTGTTGCGAGATAAATGTCAATTGCACAAAAAGGAAATTTCTATTACAACCCTTCTGATGGTAAATATATTCCAAAACGAGTCTATGGGTTAGTTAGCCTAATTAATAAAGGTCAAATTTTGTAAATAGATATCCTAAATTTGCTACTGTCAATAGATTTCCATCTTTCTTAAATCCATAAATATTTAATTACTCTTTTACTTCTGCAAGTTACTTAATTGCATTAATTATTACATTGTATTAAAGCACCTATTCCAATAATAACCTCATGCCTCAACCAAGGTTATATGTTTAGACATATTGGTTGCTGGAGAACATATATGACCCTTTCCTTTCAACTGCTGAATCTTAGGAATGTTGTGTTTCAATGTGTTATCTATACATATAGTTTCCTTATATGCAAATTTATCCGTCGTATAACGCTTTCTGTTCTATTGTGAAACCGATTGTGACGTCACTATACTGCCGTCTTGATGACGGTCGTCTTGACGACGGCGATCAGAGCATTTTAGCCAACGATACATATAGGCCTATAATGATACACTGTCGTCACGTCATAATTTATGACGGGTTAATACACTAGTATCATATATAATTACATATATACAAGAAAAATCTGATGTTAGTATATTACATATATTACATATTGGTAACTGAGTATATGTGTAACTACCTCCAACATTTGGTTCTTAAATATCACATACCATGTGAGTTGGTTTAGGTATTACAGTAACTATTCCACTGCGGAGTGCTGCATTACAGTGTTGCAATAGAAGAACCATACATCTAATTACGATTTGAAGACATTGAAACCAAACTACCGGTAATAATAATCTCATGCTGAATCTTAGGAATGTTGCTTGATATCATATATATCTATAAATGCATATATATAACAAGAATCTGATCTTATCATAGAACATATATTACATATTGGTTACGGAGTATCTGTGTACAATCTCCAAAATTTCGTTCCAAAATATCACATACAGTGTGAGCAGATTTATGTATTAGAGTAACTATTCCACTGCGGAGTGCTGCATTGCTGTGTTGCAGTAGAAGAACTACACATCTAATTGTGATTTCAAGACACTGAAACCAAACTAATAATAATCTCATGCCTCAAGCCTAGTTATATCTTTAGACATATTGGTTGCTGGAGAACATATATGACCATTTCCTTTAAACTACTGAATCATAGGAATGATGTGTTTCAATGTGTTATATGATATATAAATACATATATACAACAAGATTCTGATCTTAGTATATTACATATATTACATGTTGGTTACTGAGTATCTGTGTAACTACGTCCAACATTTGGTTCTTAAATATCACATACGGTGTGAGCTGGTTTATGTATTACAGTAACTATTCCACTGCGGAGTGCTGCTATACAGTGTTGCAATAGAACAACTATACATCTATTTACGATTTGAAGACATTGAATCCAAACTTTAAACAATTATAGTACATATATATACTCATGCATGCTTTGTTAGCTAATAAAATTTACATTTGAGTGTGTTACATATCTGAACAGTTTAAAAAACCAACTTGGTCAACTACCTCTTTTCATTTAAGGTGAAAATGATTACTATTTGATACATGACATAATTCGAACAGTGGATATTTCCATAAGACGTCATTAAACTCCTACTTCAGGGTAACAAAAAGATATCTCTACGTTGTTGCGAGATAAATGTCAATTGCACAAAAAGGAAATTTCTATTACAACCCTTCTGATGGTAAATATATTCCAAAACGAGTCTATGGGTTAGTTAGCCTAATTAATAAAGGTCAAATTTTGTAAATAGATATCCTAAATTTGCTACTGTCAATAGATTTCCATCTTTCTTAAATCCATAAATATTTAATTACTCTTTTACTTCTGCAAGTTACTTAATTGCATTAATTATTACATTGTATTAAAGCACCTATTCCAATAATAACCTCATGCCTCAACCAAGGTTATATGTTTAGACATATTGGTTGCTGGAGAACATATATGGCCCTTTCCTTTCAACTGCTGAATCTTAGGAATGTTGTGTTTCAATGTGTTATATCATATATAAATACATATGTTTACAGATATGTAAATAACACCCTCCCAGTTTCATTCGCTTGTTACTTTGTGCTGGCTTCCACGGTGCATGAATACAGCACAAGGTCAGCCTCTTTATTTCGCTCAGTCAAAGCACGCACTAATGTTAGATTATTTTCTATAAAATCTAAGGGTCCATCCATTTCGAATTCATTACCCCTTGACATAAGAATAAGCAATAGTTTGTTCCTGTTTAAAAAGAAACTGCGATTCTTCCTCGTATCCTCCAATATGAGTTGAAACAGCCGTAGCATATGATTAGCTATAATTGAATGTCCTAGCCGAATGTCACACTGGAGACGGAAATAATAGTTAAGGTTAGTTAAGATAGTTAAGGCTCACTCTTGGTAACTCACTTGAGTATGTAATAATTATGAATCGTCAATGATTCTTCAGTCCTACTCCATCAACTTAAATAATGTGCATTGTCATATTGGCATCCCTGCATTAGTGGGAGTAATATCCCTTAGAGGATGCCATTTGGCGTTGATGACAGTCCTATGTTTTATTTACCAGGTACTAAAGATTTTTTATGTTAGTAGGAGTAAAGTACTCTTAATGACTTCGGAATGTTAGCTAAAAAAACGATTCTGAATTTTCTTTTTGCCTTGTACTGTGACCTAGCATATACAGACGAGTACTTTTGGTAATCACTCGCAGGATAGCCTATGTTCAAATACTGTCGTTGATGCCAATAAAGGATTTTGATTTTGATTTTTGATATACAACAAAAATTTTATGTTAGTATATTACATATATTACATATTGGCTACTGAGTATCTGTGTAACTACCTCCAACATTTGGTTCTTAAATATCACATACGGTGTGAGTTGGTTTATACATTACAGTAACTATTCCACTGTGGAGTGCTGCATTACAGTGTTGCAATAGAAGAACTATACATCTAATTACGATTTGAAGACATTGAAACCAAACTTTAAACAATTGCAATACATATATATACTCATGCATGCTTTGTTAGCTAATAAAATTTACATTTGAGTTTGTTACATATCTGAACAGTTTAAAAAACCAACTTGGTAAACTACCTCTTTTCATTTAAGGTGAAAATGATTACTATTTGATACATGACATAATTCTAACAGTGGATATTTCCATAAGACGTCATTAAACTCCTACTTCAGGGTAACAAAAAGATATCTCTACGTTGTTGCGAGATAAATGTCAATTGCACAAAAAGGAAATTTCTATTACAACCCTTCTGATGGTAAATATATTTCAAAACGAGTCTATGGGTTAGTTAGCCTAATTACTAAAGGTCAAATTTTTAAAATAGATATCCTAAGTTTGCTACTGCAATAGATTTCCATCTTTCTTAAATCCATAAATATTTAATTACTCTTTTACTTCTGCAAGTTACTTAATTGCATTAATTATTACATTGTATTAAAGCACCTATTCCAATAATAACCTCATGCCTCAACCAAGGTTATATGTTTAGACATATTGGTTGCTGGAGAACATAATGACCCTATCCTTTCAACAGCTGAATCTTAGGAATGTTGTGTTTCAATGTGTTATCTATACATATAGTTTCCTTATATGCAAATTTATCCGTCGTATAACGCTTTCTGTTCTATTGTGAAACCGATTGTGACGTCACTATACTGCCGTCTTGATGACGGTCGTCTTGACGACGGCGATCAGAGCATTTTAGCCAACGATACATATAGGCCTATAATGATACACTGTCGTCACGTCATAATTTATGACGGGTTAATACACTAGTATCATATATAATTACATATATACAAGAAAAATCTGATGTTAGTATATTACATATATTACATATTGGTAACTGAGTATATGTGTAACTACCTCCAACATTTGGTTCTTAAATATCACATACCATGTGAGTTGGTTTAGGTATTACAGTAACTATTCCACTGCGGAGTGCTGCATTACAGTGTTGCAATAGAAGAACCATACATCTAATTACGATTTGAAGACATTGAAACCAAACTACCGGTAATAATAATCTCATGCTGAATCTTAGGAATGTTGCTTGATATCATATATATCTATAAATGCATATATATAACAAGAATCTGATCTTATCATAGAACATATATTACATATTGGTTACGGAGTATCTGTGTACAATCTCCAAAATTTCGTTCCAAAATATCACATACAGTGTGAGCAGATTTATGTATTAGAGTAACTATTCCACTGCGGAGTGCTGCATTGCTGTGTTGCAGTAGAAGAACTACACATCTAATTGTGATTTCAAGACACTGAAACCAAACTAATAATAATCTCATGCCTCAAGCCTAGTTATATCTTTAGACATATTGGTTGCTGGAGAACATATATGACCATTTCCTTTAAACTACTGAATCATAGGAATGATGTGTTTCAATGTGTTATATGATATATAAATACATATATACAACAAGATTCTGATCTTAGTATATTACATATATTACATGTTGGTTACTGAGTATCTGTGTAACTACGTCCAACATTTGGTTCTTAAATATCACATACGGTGTGAGCTGGTTTATGTATTACAGTAACTATTCCACTGCGGAGTGCTGCTATACAGTGTTGCAATAGAACAACTATATATCTATTTACGATTTGAAGACATTGAATCCAAACTTTAAACAATTATAGTACATATATATACTCATGCATGCTTTGTTAGCTAATAAAATTTACATTTGAGTGTGTTACATATCTGAACAGTTTAAAAAACCAACTTGGTCAACTACCTCTTTTCATTTAAGGTGAAAATGATTACTATTTGATACATGACATAATTCGAACAGTGGATATTTCCATAAGACGTCATTAAACTCCTACTTCAGGGTAACAAAAAGTCAATTGCACAAAAAGGAAATTTCTATTACAACCCTTCTGACGGTAAATATATTTCAAAACGAGTCTATGGGTTAGTTAGCCTAATTACTAAAGGTCAAATTTTGTAAATAGATATCCTAAGTTTGCTACTGTCAATAGATTTTCATCTTTCTTAAATCCATAAATATTTAATTACTCTTTTACTTCTGCAAGTTACTTAATTGCATTAATTATTACATTGTTATAAAGCACCTATTACAATAATAACCTCATGCCTCAACCCAGGTTATATCTTTAGACATATTGGTTGCTGGAGAACATATATGACCCCTTCCTTTCAACTGCTGAATCTTAGGAATGTTGTGTTTCAATGTGTTATATCATATATAAATACATATATACAACAAGAATCTGATGTTAGTATATTACATATATTACATATTGGTTACTGACTATCTGTGTACAACTTCCAACATTTGGCTCTCAAATATCACATACGGTGCGATTTTTGTATTACAGTAACTATTCCATTGCAGAGTGCTGCATTGCTGTGTTGCAATAGAAGAACTATACATCTAATTACGATTTGAAGACATTGAAACCAAACTAATAATAATCTCATGCTGAATCTTAGGAATGTTGCTTGATATCATATATTTCTATAAATGCATATATATAACAAGAATCTGATGTTAGTATATTACATATATTACATATTGGTTACTGAGTACCTGTGTACTATCTCCAACATTTGGTTCTAAAATATCACATACAGTGCGAGCAGATTTATGTATTAGAGTAACTATTCCACTGCGGAGTGCTGCATTACTGTGTTGCAATAGAAGAACTATACATCTAATTGTGATCTCAAGACACTGAAATAAAACTTTAAACAATTCCAATACATATGCATGCTTTGTTAGCTAATAAAATTTACATTTGAGTGTGTTACATATCTGAACAGTTAAAAAAACCAACTTGGTAAACTACCTCTTTTCATTAAAGGTCAAAATGATTACTATTTGATACATGACATAATTCTAACAGTGGATATTTCCATAAGACGTCATTAAACTCCTACTTCAGGGTAACAAAAAGTCAACTGCACAAAAAGGAAATTTCTATTACAACCCTTCTGACGGTAAATATATTTCAAAACGAGTCTATGGGTAAGTTAGCCTAATTACTAAAGGTCAAATTTTGTAAATAGATATCCTAAGTTTGCTACTGTCAACTGATTTCCATCTTTCTTAAATCCATAAATATTTAATTACTCTTTTACTTTTGCAAGTTACATAATTGCATTACTCATTACATTATTATAAAGCACCTATTACAATAATAACCTGATGCCTCAACCGAGGTTATATGTTTAGACATACTGGTTGCTGGAGAACATATATGACCCTTTCCTTTCAACTGCTGAATCTTAGGAATGTTGTGTTTCAATGTGTTATATCATATATAAATACATATATACAAGAAAAATCTGATGTTAGTATATTACATATATTACATATTGGTTACTGAGTATCTGTGTAACTACCTCCAACATTTGGTTCTTAAATATCACATACAGTGCGAGCAGATTTATGTATTAGAATAACTATTCCACTGCGGAGTGCTGCATTACTGTGTTGCAATAGAAGAACTATACATCTAATTGTGATCTCAAGACACTGAAACCAAACTAATAATAATCTCGTGCCTCAACCCTAGTTATATCTTTAGAGATATTGGTTGCTGGAGAACATATATGACCATTTTCTTTCAACTGCTGAATCTTAGGAATGTTGTGTTTCAATGTGTTATATCATATATAAATACATATGTTTACAGATATGTAAATAACGCCCTCCCAGTTTCATTCGCTTGTTACTTTATGCTGGCTTCCACGGTGCATGAATACAGCACAAGGTCAACCTCTTTATTTTGCCCAGTCAAAGCACGCACTAATGTTAGATTATTTTCTATAAAATCTATGGGTCGATCCATTTCGAATTCATTACCCCTTGACATAAGAATAAGCAATAGTTTGTTTCTGTTTAAAAAGAAACTGCGATTCTTCCTCGTATCCTCCGATATGAGTTGAAACAGCCGTAGCATATGATTAGCTATAATTGAATGTCCTAGCCGAATGCCACACTGGAGACGGAAATAATAGTTAAGGTTAGTTAAGATAGTTAAGGCTCACTCTTTGTAACTCACTTGAGTATGTAATAATTATGAATCGTCAATGATTCTTCAGTCCTACTCCATCAACTTAAATAATATGCATTGTCATATTGGCATCCCTGCATTAGTGGGAGTAACATCCCTTAGGGGATGCCATTTGCTGTTGACAACAGTCCCATGTTTTATTTACCAGGTACTAAAGATTTTTTATGTTAGTAGGAGTAAAGTACTCTTAATGAGTTTCGAATGTTAGCTAAAAAAAACGATTCTGGATTTTCTTTTTGCCTTGTACTGTGACCTAGCATATACAGACGAGTACTTTTGGTAATCACTCGCAGGATAGCCTATGTTCAAATACTGTCGTTGATGCCAATAAAGGATTTTGATTTTTGATATACAACAAAAATCTGATGTTAGTATATTACATATTGGCTACTGAGTATCTGTGTTACTACCTCCAACATTTGGTTCTTAAATATCACATATGGTGTGAGTTGGTTTATGTATTACAGTAACTATTCCACTGTGGAGTGCTGCATTACAGTGTTGCAATAGAAGAACTATACATCTAATTACGATTTGAAGACATTGAAACCAAACTTTAAACAATTGTAATACATATATATACTCATGCATGCTTTGTTAGCTAATAAAATTTACATTTGAGTTTGTTACATATCTGAACAGTTTAAAAAACCAACTTGGTAAACTACCTCTTTTCATTAAAGGTCAAAATGATTACTATTTGATACATGACATAATTCTAACAGTGGATATTTCCATAAGACGTCATTAAACTCCTACTTCAGGGTAACAAAAAGTCAATTGCACAAAAAGGAAATTTCTATTACAACCCTTCTGACGGTAAATATATTTCAAAACGAGTCTATGGGTTAGTTAGCCTAATCACTAAAGGTCAAATTTTGTAAATAGATATCCTAAGTTTGCTACTGTCAATAGATTTCCATCTTTCTTAAATCCATAAATATTTAATTAGTCTTTTACTTAATTGCATTAATTATTACATTGTTATAAAGCACCTATTACAATAATAACCTCATGCCTCAACCCAGGTTATATCTTTAGACATATTGGTTGCTGGAGAACATATATGACCCTTTCCATTCAACTGCTGAATCCTAGAAGTGTTGTGTTTCAATGTGTTATATCATATATAAATACATATATACAACAAAAATCTGATGTTAGTATATTACATATATTACATATTGGTTACTGAGTATATGTGTAACTACCTCCAACATTTGGTTCTTAAATATCAGATACCATGTGAGTTGGTTTAGGTATTACAGTAACTATTCCACTGCAGAGTGCTGCATTACAGTGTTGCAATAGAAGAACTATACATCTAATTACGATTTGAAGACATTGAAACCAAACTAATAATAATCTCATGCTGAATCTTAGGAATGTTGCTTGATATCATATATATCTATAAATGCATATATATAACAAGAATCTGATGTTAGCATATAACGTATATTACATATTGGTTACGGAGTATCTGTGTACTATCTCCAACATTTCGTTCTAAAATATCACATACAGTGTGAGCAGATTTATGTATTAGAGTAACTATTCCACTGCGGAGTGCTGCATTACTGCGTTGCAATAGAAGAACTACACATCTAATTGTGATTTCAAGACACTGAAACCAAACTAATAATAATCTCATGCCTCAAGCCTAGTTATATCTTTAGACATATTGGTTGCTGGAGAACATATATGACCATTTCCTTTTAACTGCTGAATCTTAGGAATGATGTGTTTCAATGTGTTATATGATATATAAATACATATATACAACAAGATTCTGATCTTAGTATATTACATATATTACATGTTGGTTACTGAGTATCTGTGTAACTACGTCCAACATTTGGTTCTTAAATATCACATACGGTGTGAGCTGGTTTATGTATTACAGTAACTATTCCACTGCGGAGTGCTGCTATACAGTGTTGCAATAGAACAACTATACATCTATTTACGATTTGAAGACATTGAATTCAAACTTTAAACAATTATAGTACATATATATACTCATGCATGCTTTGTTAGCTAATAAAATTTACATTTGAGTGTATTACATATCTGAACAGTTTAAAAAACCAACTTGGTCAACTACCTCTTTTCATTTAAGGTGAAAATGATTACTATTTGATACATGACATAATTCGAACAGTGGATATTTCCATAAGACGTCATTAAACTCCTACTTCAGGGTAAGAAAAAGATATCTCTACGTTGTTGCGAGATAAATGTCAATTGCACAAAAAGGAAATTTCTATTACAACCCTTCTGATGGTAAATATATTCCAAAACGAGTCTATGGGTTAGTTAGCCTAATTAATAAAGGTCAAATTTTGTAAATAGATATCCTAAATTTGCTACTGTCAATAGATTTCCATCTTTCTTAAATCCATAAATATTTAATTACTCTTTTACTTCTGCAAGTTACTTAATTGCATTAATTATTACATTGTATTAAAGCACCTATTCCAATAATAACCTCATGCCTCAACCAAGGTTATATGTTTAGACATATTGGTTGCTGGAGAACATATATGGCCCTTTCCTTTCAACTGCTGAATCTTAGGAATGTTGTGTTTCAATGTGTTATATCATATATAAATACATATGTTTACAGATATGTAAATAACACCCTCCCAGTTTCATTCGCTTGTTACTTTGTGCTGGCTTCCACGGTGCATGAATACAGCACAAGGTCAGCCTCTTTATTTCGCTCAGTCAAAGCACGCACTAATGTTAGATTATTTTCTATAAAATCTAAGGGTCCATCCATTTCGAATTCATTACCCCTTGACATAAGAATAAGCAATAGTTTGTTCCTGTTTAAAAAGAAACTGCGATTCTTCCTCGTATCCTCCAATATGAGTTGAAACAGCCGTAGCATATGATTAGCTATAATTGAATGTCCTAGCCGAATGTCACACTGGAGACGGAAATAATAGTTAAGGTTAGTTAAGATAGTTAAGGCTCACTCTTTGTAACTCACTTGAGTATGTAATAATTATGAATCGTCAATGATTCTTCAGTCCTACTCCATCAACTTAAATAATGTGCATTGTCATATTGGCATCCCTGCATTAGTGGGAGTAATATCCCTTAGAGGATGCCATTTGGCGTTGATGACAGTCCTATGTTTTATTTACCAGGCACTAAAGATTTTTTATGTTAGTAGGAGTAAAGTACTCTTAATGACTTCGGAATGTTAGCTAAAAAAACGATTCTGAATTTTCTTTTTGCCTTGTACTGTGACCTAGCATATACAGACGAGTACTTTTGGTAATCACTCGCAGGATAGCCTATGTTCAAATACTGTCGTTGATGCCAATAAAGGATTTTGATTTTGATTTTTGATATACAACAAAAATTTTATGTTAGTATATTACATATATTACATATTGGCTACTGAGTATCTGTGTAACTACCTCCAACATTTGGTTCTTAAATATCACATACGGTGTGAGTTGGTTTATACATTACAGTAACTATTCCACTGTGGAGTGCTGCATTACAGTGTTGCAATAGAAGAACTATACATCTAATTACGATTTGAAGACATTGAAACCAAACTTTAAACAATTGCAATACATATATATACTCATGCATGCTTTGTTAGCTAATAAAATTTACATTTGAGTTTGTTACATATCTGAACAGTTTAAAAAACCAACTTGGTAAACTACCTCTTTTCATTTAAGGTGAAAATGATTACTATTTGATACATGACATAATTCTAACAGTGGATATTTCCATAAGACGTCATTAAACTCCTACTTCAGGGTAACAAAAAGATATCTCTACGTTGTTGCGAGATAAATGTCAATTGCACAAAAAGGAAATTTCTATTACAACCCTTCTGACGGTAAATATATTTCAAAACGAGTCTATGGGTTAGTTAGCCTAATTACTAAAGGTCAAATTTTTAAAATAGATATCCTAAGTTTGCTACTGCAATAGATTTCCATCTTTCTTAAATCCATAAATATTTAATTACTCTTTTACTTCTGCAAGTTACTTAATTGCATTAATTATTACATTGTATTAAAGCACCTATTCCAATAATAACCTCATGCCTCAACCAAGGTTATATGTTTAGACATATTGGTTGCTGGAGAACATAATGACCCTATCCTTTCAACAGCTGAATCTTAGGAATGTTGTGTTTCAATGTGTTATCTATACATATAGTTTCCTTATATGCAAATTTATCCGTCGTATAACGCTTTCTGTTCTATTGTGAAACCGATTGTGACGTCACTATACTGCCGTCTTGATGACGGTCGTCTTGACGACGGCGATCAGAGCATTTTAGCCAACGATACATATAGGCCTATAATGATACACTGTCGTCACGTCATAATTTATGACGGGTTAATACACTAGTATCATATATAATTACATATATACAAGAAAAATCTGATGTTAGTATATTACATATATTACATATTGGTAACTGAGTATATGTGTAACTACCTCCAACATTTGGTTCTTAAATATCACATACCATGTGAGTTGGTTTAGGTATTACAGTAACTATTCCACTGCGGAGTGCTGCATTACAGTGTTGCAATAGAAGAACCATACATCTAATTACGATTTGAAGACATTGAAACCAAACTACCGGTAATAATAATCTCATGCTGAATCTTAGGAATGTTGCTTGATATCATATATATCTATAAATGCATATATATAACAAGAATCTGATCTTATCATAGAACATATATTACATATTGGTTACGGAGTATCTGTGTACAATCTCCAAAATTTCGTTCCAAAATATCACATACAGTGTGAGCAGATTTATGTATTAGAGTAACTATTCCACTGCGGAGTGCTGCATTGCTGTGTTGCAGTAGAAGAACTACACATCTAATTGTGATTTCAAGACACTGAAACCAAACTAATAATAATCTCATGCCTCAAGCCTAGTTATATCTTTAGACATATTGGTTGCTGGAGAACATATATGACCATTTCCTTTAAACTACTGAATCATAGGAATGATGTGTTTCAATGTGTTATATGATATATAAATACATATACACAACAAGATTCTGATCTTAGTATATTACATATATTACATGTTGGTTACTGAGTATCTGTGTAACTACGTCCAACATTTGGTTCTTAAATATCACATACGGTGTGAGCTGGTTTATGTATTACAGTAACTATTCCACTGCGGAGTGCTGCTATACAGTGTTGCAATAGAACAACTATACATCTATTTACGATTTGAAGACATTGAATCCAAACTTTAAACAATTATAGTACATATATATACTCATGCATGCTTTGTTAGCTAATAAAATTTACATTTGAGTGTGTTACATATCTGAACAGTTTAAAAAACCAACTTGGTCAACTACCTCTTTTCATTTAAGGTGAAAATGATTACTATTTGATACATGACATAATTCGAACAGTGGATATTTCCATAAGACGTCATTAAACTCCTACTTCAGGGTAACAAAAAGATATCTCTACGTTGTTGCGAGATAAATGTCAATTGCACAAAAAGGAAATTTCTATTACAACCCTTCTGATGGTAAATATATTCCAAAACGAGTCTATGGGTTAGTTAGCCTAATTAATAAAGGTCAAATTTTGTAAATAGATATCCTAAATTTGCTACTGTCAATAGATTTCCATCTTTCTTAAATCCATAAATATTTAATTAGTCTTTTACTTCTGCAAGTTACTTAATTGCATTAATTATTACATTGTATTAAAGCACCTATTCCAATAATAACCTCATGCCTCAACCAAGGTTATATGTTTAGACATATTGGTTGCTGGAGAACATATATGGCCCTTTCCTTTCAACTGCTGAATCTTAGGAATGTTGTGTTTCAATGTGTTATATCATATATAAATACATATGTTTACAGATATGTAAATAACACCCTCCCAGTTTCATTCGCTTGTTACTTTGTGCTGGCTTCCACGGTGCATGAATACAGCACAAGGTCAGCCTCTTTATTTCGCTCAGTCAAAGCACGCACTAATGTTAGATTATTTTCTATAAAATCTAAGGGTCCATCCATTTCGAATTCATTACCCCTTGACATAAGAATAAGCAATAGTTTGTTCCTGTTTAAAAAGAAACTGCGATTCTTCCTCGTATCCTCCAATATGAGTTGAAACAGCCGTAGCATATGATTAGCTATAATTGAATGTCCTAGCCGAATGTCACACTGGAGACGGAAATAATAGTTAAGGTTAGTTAAGATAGTTAAGGCTCACTCTTTGTAACTCACTTGAGTATGTAATAATTATGAATCGTCAATGATTCTTCAGTCCTACTCCATCAACTTAAATAATGTGCATTGTCATATTGGCATCCCTGCATTAGTGGGAGTAATATCCCTTAGAGGATGCCATTTGGCGTTGATGACAGTCCTATGTTTTATTTACCAGGCACTAAAGATTTTTTATGTTAGTAGGAGTAAAGTACTCTTAATGACTTCGGAATGTTAGCTAAAAAAACGATTCTGAATTTTCTTTTTGCCTTGTACTGTGACCTAGCATATACAGACGAGTACTTTTGGTAATCACTCGCAGGATAGCCTATGTTCAAATACTGTCGTTGATGCCAATAAAGGATTTTGATTTTGATTTTTGATATACAACAAAAATTTTATGTTAGTATATTACATATATTACATATTGGCTACTGAGTATCTGTGTAACTACCTCCAACATTTGGTTCTTAAATATCACATACGGTGTGAGTTGGTTTATACATTACAGTAACTATTCCACTGTGGAGTGCTGCATTACAGTGTTGCAATAGAAGAACTATACATCTAATTACGATTTGAAGACATTGAAACCAAACTTTAAACAATTGCAATACATATATATACTCATGCATGCTTTGTTAGCTAATAAAATTTACATTTGAGTTTGTTACATATCTGAACAGTTTAAAAAACCAACTTGGTAAACTACCTCTTTTCATTTAAGGTGAAAATGATTACTATTTGATACATGACATAATTCTAACAGTGGATATTTCCATAAGACGTCATTAAACTCCTACTTCAGGGTAACAAAAAGATATCTCTACGTTGTTGCGAGATAAATGTCAATTGCACAAAAAGGAAATTTCTATTACAACCCTTCTGACGGTAAATATATTTCAAAACGAGTCTATGGGTTAGTTAGCCTAATTACTAAAGGTCAAATTTTTAAAATAGATATCCTAAGTTTGCTACTGCAATAGATTTCCATCTTTCTTAAATCCAGAAATATTTAATTACTCTTTTACTTCTGCAAGTTACTTAATTGCATTAATTATTACATTGTATTAAAGCACCTATTCCAATAATAACCTCATGCCTCAACCAAGGTTATATGTTTAGACATATTGGTTGCTGGAGAACATAATGACCCTATCCTTTCAACAGCTGAATCTTAGGAATGTTGTGTTTCAATGTGTTATCTATA
Organism: Allolobophora icterica; assembly: GCA_963556255.1. NCBI lineage: Eukaryota > Metazoa > Annelida > Clitellata > Crassiclitellata > Lumbricidae > Allolobophora > Allolobophora icterica. The sequence continues at coordinate 55,680,506 of OY744605.1, forward strand.
CATATAGTTTCCTTATATGCAAATTTATCCGTCGTATAACGCTTTCTGTTCTATTGTGAAACCGATTGTGACGTCACTATACTGCCGTCTTGATGACGGTCGTCTTGACGACGGCGATCAGAGCATTTTAGCCAACGATACATATAGGCCTATAATGATACACTGTCGTCACGTCATAATTTATGACGGGTTAATACACTAGTATCATATATAATTACATATATACAAGAAAAATCTGATGTTAGTATATTACATATATTACATATTGGTAACTGAGTATATGTGTAACTACCTCCAACATTTGGTTCTTAAATATCACATACCATGTGAGTTGGTTTAGGTATTACAGTAACTATTCCACTGCGGAGTGCTGCATTACAGTGTTGCAATAGAAGAACCATACATCTAATTACGATTTGAAGACATTGAAACCAAACTACCGGTAATAATAATCTCATGCTGAATCTTAGGAATGTTGCTTGATATCATATATATCTATAAATGCATATATATAACAAGAATCTGATCTTATCATAGAACATATATTACATATTGGTTACGGAGTATCTGTGTACAATCTCCAACATTTCGTTCCAAAATATCACATACAGTGTGAGCAGATTTATGTATTAGAGTAACTATTCCACTGCGGAGTGCTGCATTGCTGTGTTGCAGTAGAAGAACTACACATCTAATTGTGATTTCAAGACACTGAAACCAAACTAATAATAATCTCATGCCTCAAGCCTAGTTATATCTTTAGACATATTGGTTGCTGGAGAACATATATGACCATTTCCTTTAAACTACTGAATCATAGGAATGATGTGTTTCAATGTGTTATATGATATATAAATACATATATACAACAAGATTCTGATCTTAGTATATTACATATATTACATGTTGGTTACTGAGTATCTGTGTAACTACGTCCAACATTTGGTTCTTAAATATCACATACGGTGTGAGCTGGTTTATGTATTACAGTAACTATTCCACTGCGGAGTGCTGCTATACAGTGTTGCAATAGAACAACTATACATCTATTTACGATTTGAAGACATTGAATCCAAACTTTAAACAATTATAGTACATATATATACTCATGCATGCTTTGTTAGCTAATAAAATTTACATTTGAGTGTGTTACATATCTGAACAGTTTAAAAAACCAACTTGGTCAACTACCTCTTTTCATTTAAGGTGAAAATGATTACTATTTGATACATGACATAATTCGAACAGTGGATATTTCCATAAGACGTCATTAAACTCCTACTTCAGGGTAACAAAAAGATATCTCTACGTTGTTGCGAGATAAATGTCAATTGCACAAAAAGGAAATTTCTATTACAACCCTTCTGATGGTAAATATATTCCAAAACGAGTCTATGGGTTAGTTAGCCTAATTAATAAAGGTCAAATTTTGTAAATAGATATCCTAAATTTGCTACTGTCAATAGATTTCCATCTTTCTTAAATCCATAAATATTTAATTACTCTTTTACTTCTGCAAGTTACTTAATTGCATTAATTATTACATTGTATTAAAGCACCTATTCCAATAATAACCTCATGCCTCAACCAAGGTTATATGTTTAGACATATTGGTTGCTGGAGAACATATATGACCCTTTCCTTTCAACTGCTGAATCTTAGGAATGTTGTGTTTCAATGTGTTATATCATATATAAATACATATGTTTACAGATATGTAAATAACACCCTCCCAGTTTCATTCGCTTGTTACTTTGTGCTGGCTTCCACGGTGCATGAATACAGCACAAGGTCAGCCTCTTTATTTCGCTCAGTCAAAGCACGCACTAATGTTAGATTATTTTCTATAAAATCTAAGGGTCCATCCATTTCGAATTCATTACCCCTTGACATAAGAATAAGCAATAGTTTGTTCCTGTTTAAAAAGAAACTGCGATTCTTCCTCGTATCCTCCAATATGAGTTGAAACAGCCGTAGCATATGATTAGCTATAATTGAATGTCCTAGCCGAATGTCACACTGGAGACGGAAATAATAGTTAAGGTTAGTTAAGATAGTTAAGGCTCACTCTTTGTAACTCACTTGAGTATGTAATAATTATGAATCGTCAATGATTCTTCAGTCCTACTCCATCAACTTAAATAATGTGCATTGTCATATTGGCATCCCTGCATTAGTGGGAGTAATATCCCTTAGAGGATGCCATTTGGCGTTGATGACAGTCCTATGTTTTATTTACCAGGCACTAAAGATTTTTTATGTTAGTAGGAGTAAAGTACTCTTAATGACTTCGGAATGTTAGCTAAAAAAACGATTCTGAATTTTCTTTTTGCCTTGTACTGTGACCTAGCATATACAGACGAGTACTTTTGGTAATCACTCGCAGGATAGCCTATGTTCAAATACTGTCGTTGATGCCAATAAAGGATTTTGATTTTGATTTTTGATATACAACAAAAATTTTATGTTAGTATATTACATATATTACATATTGGCTACTGAGTATCTGTGTAACTAACTCCAACATTTGGTTCTTAATTATCACATACGGTGTGAGTTGGTTTATACATTACAGTAACTATTCCACTGTGGAGTGCTGCATTACAGTGTTGCAATAGAAGAACTATACATCTAATTACGATTTGAAGACATTGAAACCAAACTTTAAACAATTGTAATACATATATATACTCATGCATGCTTTGTTAGCTAATAAAATTTACATTTGAGTTTGTTACATATCTGAACAGTTTAAAAAACCAACTTGGTAAACTACCTCTTTTCATTTAAGGTGAAAATGATTACTATTTGATACATGACATAATTCTAACAGTGGATATTTCCATAAGACGTCATTAAACTCCTACTTCAGGGTAACAAAAAGTCAATTGCACAAAAAGGAAATTTCTATTACAACCCTTCTGACGGTAAATATATTTCAAAACGAGTCTATGGGTTAGTTAGCCTAATCACTAAAGGTCAAATTTTGTAAATAGATATCCTAAGTTTGCTACTGTCAATAGATTTCCATCTTTCTTAAATCCATAAATATTTAATTACTCTTTTACTTAATTGCATTAATTATTACATTGTTATAAAGCACCTATTACAATAATAACCTGATGCCTCAACCCAGGTTATATCTTTAGACATATTGGTTGCTGGAGAACATATATGACCCTTTCCATTCAACTGCTGAATCCTAGAAGTGTTGTGTTTCAATGTGTTATATCATATATAAATACATATATACAACAAAAATCTGATGTTAGTATATTACATATATTACATATTGGTTACTGAGTATATGTGTAACTACCTCCAACATTTGGTTCTTAAATATCAGATACCATGTGAGTTGGTTTAGGTATTACAGTAACTATTCCACTGCAGAGTGCTGCATTACAGTGTTGCAATAGAAGAACTATACATCTAATTACGATTTGAAGACATTGAAACCAAACTAATAATAATCTCATGCTGAATCTTAGGAATGTTGCTTGATATCATATATATCTATAAATGCATATATATAACAAGAATCTGATGTTAGCATATAACGTATATTACATATTGGTTACGGAGTATCTGTGTACTATCTCCAACATTTCGTTCTAAAATATCACATACAGTGTGAGCAGATTTATGTATTAGAGGAACTATTCCACTGCGGAGTGCTGCATTACTGCGTTGCAATAGAAGAACTACACATCTAATTGTGATTTCAAGACACTGAAACCAAACTAATAATAATCTCATGCCTCAAGCCTAGTTATATCTTTAGACATATTGGTTGCTGGAGAACATATATGACCATTTCCGTTGTTGCGAGATAAATGTCAATTGCACAAAAAGGAAATTTCTATTACAACCCTTCTGACGGTAAATATATTTCAAAACGAGTCTATGGGTTAGTTAGCCTAATTACTAAAGGTCAAATTTTTAAAATAGATATCCTAAGTTTGCTACTGCAATAGATTTCCATCTTTCTTAAATCCATAAATATTTAATTACTCTTTTACTTCTGCAAGTTACTTAATTGCATTAATTATTACATTGTATTAAAGCACCTATTCCAATAATAACCTCATGCCTCAACCAAGGTTATATGTTTAGACATATTGGTTGCTGGAGAACATAATGACCCTATCCTTTCAACAGCTGAATCTTAGGAATGTTGTGTTTCAATGTGTTATCTATACATATAGTTTCCTTATATGCAAATTTATCCGTCGTATAACGCTTTCTGTTCTATTGTGAAACCGATTGTGACGTCACTATACTGCCGTCTTGATGACGGTCGTCTTGACGACGGCGATCAGAGCATTTTAGCCAACGATACATATAGGCCTATAATGATACACTGTCGTCACGTCATAATTTATGACGGGTTAATACACTAGTATCATATATAATTACATATATACAAGAAAAATCTGATGTTAGTATATTACATATATTACATATTGGTAACTGAGTATATGTGTAACTACCTCCAACATTTGGTTCTTAAATATCACATACCATGTGAGTTGGTTTAGGTATTACAGTAACTATTCCACTGCGGAGTGCTGCATTACAGTGTTGCAATAGAAGAACCATACATCTAATTACGATTTGAAGACATTGAAACCAAACTACCGGTAATAATAATCTCATGCTGAATCTTAGGAATGTTGCTTGATATCATATATATCTATAAATGCATATATATAACAAGAATCTGATCTTATCATAGAACATATATTACATATTGGTTACGGAGTATCTGTGTACAATCTCCAACATTTCGTTCCAAAATATCACATACAGTGTGAGCAGATTTATGTATTAGAGTAACTATTCCACTGCGGAGTGCTGCATTGCTGTGTTGCAGTAGAAGAACTACACATCTAATTGTGATTTCAAGACACTGAAACCAAACTAATAATAATCTCATGCCTCAAGCCTAGTTATATCTTTAGACATATTGGTTGCTGGAGAACATATATGACCATTTCCTTTAAACTACTGAATCATAGGAATGATGTGTTTCAATGTGTTATATGATATATAAATACATATATACAACAAGATTCTGATCTTAGTATATTACATATATTACATGTTGGTTACTGAGTATCTGTGTAACTACGTCCAACATTTGGTTCTTAAATATCACATACGGTGTGAGCTGGTTTATGTATTACAGTAACTATTCCACTGCGGAGTGCTGCTATACAGTGTTGCAATAGAACAACTATACATCTATTTACGATTTGAAGACATTGAATCCAAACTTTAAACAATTATAGTACATATATATACTCATGCATGCTTTGTTAGCTAATAAAATTTACATTTGAGTGTGTTACATATCTGAACAGTTTAAAAAACCAACTTGGTCAACTACCTCTTTTCATTTAAGGTGAAAATGATTACTATTTGATACATGACATAATTCGAACAGTGGATATTTCCATAAGACGTCATTAAACTCCTACTTCAGGGTAACAAAAAGATATCTCTACGTTGTTGCGAGATAAATGTCAATTGCACAAAAAGGAAATTTCTATTACAACCCTTCTGACGGTAAATATATTTCAAAACGAGTCTATGGGTTAGTTAGCCTAATTACTAAAGGTCAAATTTTTAAAATAGATATCCTAAGTTTGCTACTGCAATAGATTTCCATCTTTCTTAAATCCATAAATATTTAATTACTCTTTTACTTCTGCAAGTTACTTAATTGCATTAATTATTACATTGTATTAAAGCACCTATTCCAATAATAACCTCATGCCTCAACCAAGGTTATATGTTTAGACATATTGGTTGCTGGAGAACATAATGACCCTATCCTTTCAACAGCTGAATCTTAGGAATGTTGTGTTTCAATGTGTTATCTATACATATAGTTTCCTTATATGCAAATTTATCCGTCGTATAACGCTTTCTGTTCTATTGTGAAACCGATTGTGACGTCACTATACTGCCGTCTTGATGACGGTCGTCTTGACGACGGCGATCAGAGCATTTTAGCCAACGATACATATAGGCCTATAATGATACACTGTCGTCACGTCATAATTTATGACGGGTTAATACACTAGTATCATATATAATTACATATATACAAGAAAAATCTGATGTTAGTATATTACATATATTACATATTGGTAACTGAGTATATGTGTAACTACCTCCAACATTTGGTTCTTAAATATCACATACCATGTGAGTTGGTTTAGGTATTACAGTAACTATTCCACTGCGGAGTGCTGCATTACAGTGTTGCAATAGAAGAACCATACATCTAATTACGATTTGAAGACATTGAAACCAAACTACCGGTAATAATAATCTCATGCTGAATCTTAGGAATGTTGCTTGATATCATATATATCTATAAATGCATATATATAACAAGAATCTGATCTTATCATAGAACATATATTACATATTGGTTACGGAGTATCTGTGTACAATCTCCAAAATTTCGTTCCAAAATATCACATACAGTGTGAGCAGATTTATGTATTAGAGTAACTATTCCACTGCGGAGTGCTGCATTGCTGTGTTGCAGTAGAAGAACTACACATCTAATTGTGATTTCAAGACACTGAAACCAAACTAATAATAATCTCATGCCTCAAGCCTAGTTATATCTTTAGACATATTGGTTGCTGGAGAACATATATGACCATTTCCTTTAAACTACTGAATCATAGGAATGATGTGTTTCAATGTGTTATATGATATATAAATACATATACACAACAAGATTCTGATCTTAGTATATTACATATATTACATGTTGGTTACTGAGTATCTGTGTAACTACGTCCAACATTTGGTTCTTAAATATCACATACGGTGTGAGCTGGTTTATGTATTACAGTAACTATTCCACTGCGGAGTGCTGCTATACAGTGTTGCAATAGAACAACTATACATCTATTTACGATTTGAAGACATTGAATCCAAACTTTAAACAATTATAGTACATATATATACTCATGCATGCTTTGTTAGCTAATAAAATTTACATTTGAGTGTGTTACATATCTGAACAGTTTAAAAAACCAACTTGGTCAACTACCTCTTTTCATTTAAGGTGAAAATGATTACTATTTGATACATGACATAATTCGAACAGTGGATATTTCCATAAGACGTCATTAAACTCCTACTTCAGGGTAACAAAAAGATATCTCTACGTTGTTGCGAGATAAATGTCAATTGCACAAAAAGGAAATTTCTATTACAACCCTTCTGATGGTAAATATATTCCAAAACGAGTCTATGGGTTAGTTAGCCTAATTAATAAAGGTCAAATTTTGTAAATAGATATCCTAAATTTGCTACTGTCAATAGATTTCCATCTTTCTTAAATCCATAAATATTTAATTAGTCTTTTACTTCTGCAAGTTACTTAATTGCATTAATTATTACATTGTATTAAAGCACCTATTCCAATAATAACCTCATGCCTCAACCAAGGTTATATGTTTAGACATATTGGTTGCTGGAGAACATATATGGCCCTTTCCTTTCAACTGCTGAATCTTAGGAATGTTGTGTTTCAATGTGTTATATCATATATAAATACATATGTTTACAGATATGTAAATAACACCCTCCCAGTTTCATTCGCTTGTTACTTTGTGCTGGCTTCCACGGTGCATGAATACAGCACAAGGTCAGCCTCTTTATTTCGCTCAGTCAAAGCACGCACTAATGTTAGATTATTTTCTATAAAATCTAAGGGTCCATCCATTTCGAATTCATTACCCCTTGACATAAGAATAAGCAATAGTTTGTTCCTGTTTAAAAAGAAACTGCGATTCTTCCTCGTATCCTCCAATATGAGTTGAAACAGCCGTAGCATATGATTAGCTATAATTGAATGTCCTAGCCGAATGTCACACTGGAGACGGAAATAATAGTTAAGGTTAGTTAAGATAGTTAAGGCTCACTCTTTGTAACTCACTTGAGTATGTAATAATTATGAATCGTCAATGATTCTTCAGTCCTACTCCATCAACTTAAATAATGTGCATTGTCATATTGGCATCCCTGCATTAGTGGGAGTAATATCCCTTAGAGGATGCCATTTGGCGTTGATGACAGTCCTATGTTTTATTTACCAGGCACTAAAGATTTTTTATGTTAGTAGGAGTAAAGTACTCTTAATGACTTCGGAATGTTAGCTAAAAAAACGATTCTGAATTTTCTTTTTGCCTTGTACTGTGACCTAGCATATACAGACGAGTACTTTTGGTAATCACTCGCAGGATAGCCTATGTTCAAATACTGTCGTTGATGCCAATAAAGGATTTTGATTTTGATTTTTGATATACAACAAAAATTTTATGTTAGTATATTACATATATTACATATTGGCTACTGAGTATCTGTGTAACTACCTCCAACATTTGGTTCTTAAATATCACATACGGTGTGAGTTGGTTTATACATTACAGTAACTATTCCACTGTGGAGTGCTGCATTACAGTGTTGCAATAGAAGAACTATACATCTAATTACGATTTGAAGACATTGAAACCAAACTTTAAACAATTGCAATACATATATATACTCATGCATGCTTTGTTAGCTAATAAAATTTACATTTGAGTTTGTTACATATCTGAACAGTTTAAAAAACCAACTTGGTAAACTACCTCTTTTCATTTAAGGTGAAAATGATTACTATTTGATACATGACATAATTCTAACAGTGGATATTTCCATAAGACGTCATTAAACTCCTACTTCAGGGTAACAAAAAGATATCTCTACGTTGTTGCGAGATAAATGTCAATTGCACAAAAAGGAAATTTCTATTACAACCCTTCTGACGGTAAATATATTTCAAAACGAGTCTATGGGTTAGTTAGCCTAATTACTAAAGGTCAAATTTTTAAAATAGATATCCTAAGTTTGCTACTGCAATAGATTTCCATCTTTCTTAAATCCATAAATATTTAATTACTCTTTTACTTCTGCAAGTTACTTAATTGCATTAATTATTACATTGTATTAAAGCACCTATTCCAATAATAACCTCATGCCTCAACCAAGGTTATATGTTTAGACATATTGGTTGCTGGAGAACATAATGACCCTATCCTTTCAACAGCTGAATCTTAGGAATGTTGTGTTTCAATGTGTTATCTATACATATAGTTTCCTTATATGCAAATTTATCCGTCGTATAACGCTTTCTGTTCTATTGTGAAACCGATTGTGACGTCACTATACTGCCGTCTTGATGACGGTCGTCTTGACGACGGCGATCAGAGCATTTTAGCCAACGATACATATAGGCCTATAATGATACACTGTCGTCACGTCATAATTTATGACGGGTTAATACACTAGTATCATATATAATTACATATATACAAGAAAAATCTGATGTTAGTATATTACATATATTACATATTGGTAACTGAGTATATGTGTAACTACCTCCAACATTTGGTTCTTAAATATCACATACCATGTGAGTTGGTTTAGGTATTACAGTAACTATTCCACTGCGGAGTGCTGCATTACAGTGTTGCAATAGAAGAACCATACATCTAATTACGATTTGAAGACATTGAAACCAAACTACCGGTAATAATAATCTCATGCTGAATCTTAGGAATGTTGCTTGATATCATATATATCTATAAATGCATATATATAACAAGAATCTGATCTTATCATAGAACATATATTACATATTGGTTACGGAGTATCTGTGTACAATCTCCAACATTTCGTTCCAAAATATCACATACAGTGTGAGCAGATTTATGTATTAGAGTAACTATTCCACTGCGGAGTGCTGCATTGCTGTGTTGCAGTAGAAGAACTACACATCTAATTGTGATTTCAAGACACTGAAACCAAACTAATAATAATCTCATGCCTCAAGCCTAGTTATATCTTTAGACATATTGGTTGCTGGAGAACATATATGACCATTTCCTTTAAACTACTGAATCATAGGAATGATGTGTTTCAATGTGTTATATGATATATAAATACATATATACAACAAGATTCTGATCTTAGTATATTACATATATTACATGTTGGTTACTGAGTATCTGTGTAACTACGTCCAACATTTGGTTCTTAAATATCACATACGGTGTGAGCTGGTTTATGTATTACAGTAACTATTCCACTGCGGAGTGCTGCTATACAGTGTTGCAATAGAACAACTATACATCTATTTACGATTTGAAGACATTGAATCCAAACTTTAAACAATTATAGTACATATATATACTCATGCATGCTTTGTTAGCTAATAAAATTTACATTTGAGTGTGTTACATATCTGAACAGTTTAAAAAACCAACTTGGTCAACTACCTCTTTTCATTTAAGGTGAAAATGATTACTATTTGATACATGACATAATTCGAACAGTGGATATTTCCATAAGACGTCATTAAACTCCTACTTCAGGGTAACAAAAAGATATCTCTACGTTGTTGCGAGATAAATGTCAATTGCACAAAAAGGAAATTTCTATTACAACCCTTCTGATGGTAAATATATTCCAAAACGAGTCTATGGGTTAGTTAGCCTAATTAATAAAGGTCAAATTTTGTAAATAGATATCCTAAATTTGCTACTGTCAATAGATTTCCATCTTTCTTAAATCCATAAATATTTAATTACTCTTTTACTTCTGCAAGTTACTTAATTGCATTAATTATTACATTGTATTAAAGCACCTATTCCAATAATAACCTCATGCCTCAACCAAGGTTATATGTTTAGACATATTGGTTGCTGGAGAACATATATGACCCTTTCCTTTCAACTGCTGAATCTTAGGAATGTTGTGTTTCAATGTGTTATATCATATATAAATACATATGTTTACAGATATGTAAATAACACCCTCCCAGTTTCATTCGCTTGTTACTTTGTGCTGGCTTCCACGGTGCATGAATACAGCACAAGGTCAGCCTCTTTATTTCGCTCAGTCAAAGCACGCACTAATGTTAGATTATTTTCTATAAAATCTAAGGGTCCATCCATTTCGAATTCATTACCCCTTGACATAAGAATAAGCAATAGTTTGTTCCTGTTTAAAAAGAAACTGCGATTCTTCCTCGTATCCTCCAATATGAGTTGAAACAGCCGTAGCATATGATTAGCTATAATTGAATGTCCTAGCCGAATGTCACACTGGAGACGGAAATAATAGTTAAGGTTAGTTAAGATAGTTAAGGCTCACTCTTTGTAACTCACTTGAGTATGTAATAATTATGAATCGTCAATGATTCTTCAGTCCTACTCCATCAACTTAAATAATGTGCATTGTCATATTGGCATCCCTGCATTAGTGGGAGTAATATCCCTTAGAGGATGCCATTTGGCGTTGATGACAGTCCTATGTTTTATTTACCAGGCACTAAAGATTTTTTATGTTAGTAGGAGTAAAGTACTCTTAATGACTTCGGAATGTTAGCTAAAAAAACGATTCTGAATTTTCTTTTTGCCTTGTACTGTGACCTAGCATATACAGACGAGTACTTTTGGTAATCACTCGCAGGATAGCCTATGTTCAAATACTGTCGTTGATGCCAATAAAGGATTTTGATTTTGATTTTTGATATACAACAAAAATTTTATGTTAGTATATTACATATATTACATATTGGCTACTGAGTATCTGTGTAACTAACTCCAACATTTGGTTCTTAATTATCACATACGGTGTGAGTTGGTTTATACATTACAGTAACTATTCCACTGTGGAGTGCTGCATTACAGTGTTGCAATAGAAGAACTATACATCTAATTACGATTTGAAGACATTGAAACCAAACTTTAAACAATTGTAATACATATATATACTCATGCATGCTTTGTTAGCTAATAAAATTTACATTTGAGTTTGTTACATATCTGAACAGTTTAAAAAACCAACTTGGTAAACTACCTCTTTTCATTTAAGGTGAAAATGATTACTATTTGATACATGACATAATTCTAACAGTGGATATTTCCATAAGACGTCATTAAACTCCTACTTCAGGGTAACAAAAAGTCAATTGCACAAAAAGGAAATTTCTATTACAACCCTTCTGACGGTAAATATATTTCAAAACGAGTCTATGGGTTAGTTAGCCTAATCACTAAAGGTCAAATTTTGTAAATAGATATCCTAAGTTTGCTACTGTCAATAGATTTCCATCTTTCTTAAATCCATAAATATTTAATTACTCTTTTACTTAATTGCATTAATTATTACATTGTTATAAAGCACCTATTACAATAATAACCTGATGCCTCAACCCAGGTTATATCTTTAGACATATTGGTTGCTGGAGAACATATATGACCCTTTCCATTCAACTGCTGAATCCTAGAAGTGTTGTGTTTCAATGTGTTATATCATATATAAATACATATATACAACAAAAATCTGATGTTAGTATATTACATATATTACATATTGGTTACTGAGTATATGTGTAACTACCTCCAACATTTGGTTCTTAAATATCAGATACCATGTGAGTTGGTTTAGGTATTACAGTAACTATTCCACTGCAGAGTGCTGCATTACAGTGTTGCAATAGAAGAACTATACATCTAATTACGATTTGAAGACATTGAAACCAAACTAATAATAATCTCATGCTGAATCTTAGGAATGTTGCTTGATATCATATATATCTATAAATGCATATATATAACAAGAATCTGATGTTAGCATATAACGTATATTACATATTGGTTACGGAGTATCTGTGTACTATCTCCAACATTTCGTTCTAAAATATCACATACAGTGTGAGCAGATTTATGTATTAGAGGAACTATTCCACTGCGGAGTGCTGCATTACTGCGTTGCAATAGAAGAACTACACATCTAATTGTGATTTCAAGACACTGAAACCAAACTAATAATAATCTCATGCCTCAAGCCTAGTTATATCTTTAGACATATTGGTTGCTGGAGAACATATATGACCATTTCCGTTGTTGCGAGATAAATGTCAATTGCACAAAAAGGAAATTTCTATTACAACCCTTCTGACGGTAAATATATTTCAAAACGAGTCTATGGGTTAGTTAGCCTAATTACTAAAGGTCAAATTTTTAAAATAGATATCCTAAGTTTGCTACTGCAATAGATTTCCATCTTTCTTAAATCCATAAATATTTAATTACTCTTTTACTTCTGCAAGTTACTTAATTGCATTAATTATTACATTGTATTAAAGCACCTATTCCAATAATAACCTCATGCCTCAACCAAGGTTATATGTTTAGACATATTGGTTGCTGGAGAACATAATGACCCTATCCTTTCAACAGCTGAATCTTAGGAATGTTGTGTTTCAATGTGTTATCTATACATATAGTTTCCTTATATGCAAATTTATCCGTCGTATAACGCTTTCTGTTCTATTGTGAAACCGATTGTGACGTCACTATACTGCCGTCTTGATGACGGTCGTCTTGACGACGGCGATCAGAGCATTTTAGCCAACGATACATATAGGCCTATAATGATACACTGTCGTCACGTCATAATTTATGACGGGTTAATACACTAGTATCATATATAATTACATATATACAAGAAAAATCTGATGTTAGTATATTACATATATTACATATTGGTAACTGAGTATATGTGTAACTACCTCCAACATTTGGTTCTTAAATATCACATACCATGTGAGTTGGTTTAGGTATTACAGTAACTATTCCACTGCGGAGTGCTGCATTACAGTGTTGCAATAGAAGAACCATACATCTAATTACGATTTGAAGACATTGAAACCAAACTACCGGTAATAATAATCTCATGCTGAATCTTAGGAATGTTGCTTGATATCATATATATCTATAAATGCATATATATAACAAGAATCTGATCTTATCATAGAACATATATTACATATTGGTTACGGAGTATCTGTGTACAATCTCCAACATTTCGTTCCAAAATATCACATACAGTGTGAGCAGATTTATGTATTAGAGTAACTATTCCACTGCGGAGTGCTGCATTGCTGTGTTGCAGTAGAAGAACTACACATCTAATTGTGATTTCAAGACACTGAAACCAAACTAATAATAATCTCATGCCTCAAGCCTAGTTATATCTTTAGACATATTGGTTGCTGGAGAACATATATGACCATTTCCTTTAAACTACTGAATCATAGGAATGATGTGTTTCAATGTGTTATATGATATATAAATACATATATACAACAAGATTCTGATCTTAGTATATTACATATATTACATGTTGGTTACTGAGTATCTGTGTAACTACGTCCAACATTTGGTTCTTAAATATCACATACGGTGTGAGCTGGTTTATGTATTACAGTAACTATTCCACTGCGGAGTGCTGCTATACAGTGTTGCAATAGAACAACTATACATCTATTTACGATTTGAAGACATTGAATCCAAACTTTAAACAATTATAGTACATATATATACTCATGCATGCTTTGTTAGCTAATAAAATTTACATTTGAGTGTGTTACATATCTGAACAGTTTAAAAAACCAACTTGGTCAACTACCTCTTTTCATTTAAGGTGAAAATGATTACTATTTGATACATGACATAATTCGAACAGTGGATATTTCCATAAGACGTCATTAAACTCCTACTTCAGGGTAACAAAAAGATATCTCTACGTTGTTGCGAGATAAATGTCAATTGCACAAAAAGGAAATTTCTATTACAACCCTTCTGATGGTAAATATATTCCAAAACGAGTCTATGGGTTAGTTAGCCTAATTAATAAAGGTCAAATTTTGTAAATAGATATCCTAAATTTGCTACTGTCAATAGATTTCCATCTTTCTTAAATCCATAAATATTTAATTACTCTTTTACTTCTGCAAGTTACTTAATTGCATTAATTATTACATTGTATTAAAGCACCTATTCCAATAATAACCTCATGCCTCAACCAAGGTTATATGTTTAGACATATTGGTTGCTGGAGAACATATATGACCCTTTCCTTTCAACTGCTGAATCTTAGGAATGTTGTGTTTCAATGTGTTATATCATATATAAATACATATGTTTACAGATATGTAAATAACACCCTCCCAGTTTCATTCGCTTGTTACTTTGTGCTGGCTTCCACGGTGCATGAATACAGCACAAGGTCAGCCTCTTTATTTCGCTCAGTCAAAGCACGCACTAATGTTAGATTATTTTCTATAAAATCTAAGGGTCCATCCATTTCGAATTCATTACCCCTTGACATAAGAATAAGCAATAGTTTGTTCCTGTTTAAAAAGAAACTGCGATTCTTCCTCGTATCCTCCAATATGAGTTGAAACAGCCGTAGCATATGATTAGCTATAATTGAATGTCCTAGCCGAATGTCACACTGGAGACGGAAATAATAGTTAAGGTTAGTTAAGATAGTTAAGGCTCACTCTTGGTAACTCACTTGAGTATGTAATAATTATGAATCGTCAATGATTCTTCAGTCCTACTCCATCAACTTAAATAATGTGCATTGTCATATTGGCATCCCTGCATTAGTGGGAGTAATATCCCTTAGAGGATGCCATTTGGCGTTGATGACAGTCCTATGTTTTATTTACCAGGTACTAAAGATTTTTTATGTTAGTAGGAGTAAAGTACTCTTAATGACTTCGGAATGTTAGCTAAAAAAACGATTCTGAATTTTCTTTTTGCCTTGTACTGTGACCTAGCATATACAGACGAGTACTTTTGGTAATCACTCGCAGGATAGCCTATGTTCAAATACTGTCGTTGATGCCAATAAAGGATTTTGATTTTGATTTTTGATATACAACAAAAATTTTATGTTAGTATATTACATATATTACATATTGGCTACTGAGTATCTGTGTAACTACCTCCAACATTTGGTTCTTAAATATCACATACGGTGTGAGTTGGTTTATACATTACAGTAACTATTCCACTGTGGAGTGCTGCATTACAGTGTTGCAATAGAAGAACTATACATCTAATTACGATTTGAAGACATTGAAACCAAACTTTAAACAATTGTAATACACATATATACTCATGCATGCTTTGTTAGCTAATAAAATTTACATTTGAGTTTGTTACATATCTGAACAGTTTAAAAAACCAACTTGGTAAACTACCTCTTTTCATTTAAGGTGAAAATGATTACTATTTGATACATGACATAATTCTAACAGTGGATATTTCCATAAGACGTCATTAAACTCCTACTTCAGGGTAACAAAAAGTCAATTGCACAAAAAGGAAATTTCTATTACAACCCTTCTGACGGTAAATATATTTCAAAACGAGTCTATGGGTTAGTTAGCCTAATCACTAAAGGTCAAATTTTGTAAATAGATATCCTAAGTTTGCTACTGTCAATAGATTTCCATCTTTCTTAAATCCATAAATATTTAATTACTCTTTTACTTAATTGCATTAATTATTACATTGTTATAAAGCACCTATTACAATAATAACCTGATGCCTCAACCCAGGTTATATCTTTAGACATATTGGTTGCTGGAGAACATATATGACCCTTTCCATTCAACTGCTGAATCCTAGAAGTGTTGTGTTTCAATGTGTTATATCATATATAAATACATATATACAACAAAAATCTGATGTTAGTATATTACATATATTACATATTGGTTACTGAGTATATGTGTAACTACCTCCAACATTTGGTTCTTAAATATCAGATACCATGTGAGTTGGTTTAGGTATTACAGTAACTATTCCACTGCAGAGTGCTGCATTACAGTGTTGCAATAGAAGAACTATACATCTAATTACGATTTGAAGACATTGAAACCAAACTAATAATAATCTCATGCTGAATCTTAGGAATGTTGCTTGATATCATATATATCTATAAATGCATATATATAACAAGAATCTGATGTTAGCATATAACGTATATTACATATTGGTTACGGAGTATCTGTGTACTATCTCCAACATTTCGTTCTAAAATATCACATACAGTGTGAGCAGATTTATGTATTAGAGTAACTATTCCACTGCGGAGTGCTGCATTACTGCGTTGCAATAGAAGAACTACACATCTAATTGTGATTTCAAGACACTGAAACCAAACTAATAATAATCTCATGCCTCAAGCCTAGTTATATCTTTAGACATATTGGTTGCTGGAGAACATATATGACCATTTCCTTTAAACTACTGAATCATAGGAATGATGTGTTTCAATGTGTTATATGATATATAAATACATATATACAACAAGATTCTGATCTTAGTATATTACATATATTACATGTTGGTTACTGAGTATCTGTGTAACTACGTCCAACATTTGGTTCTTAAATATCACATACGGTGTGAGCTGGTTTATGTATTACAGTAACTATTCCACTGCGGAGTGCTGCTATACAGTGTTGCAATAGAACAACTATACATCTATTTACGATTTGAAGACATTGAATCCAAACTTTAAACAATTATAGTACATATATATACTCATGCATGCTTTGTTAGCTAATAAAATTTACATTTGAGTGTGTTACATATCTGAACAGTTTAAAAAACCAACTTGGTCAACTACCTCTTTTCATTTAAGGTGAAAATGATTACTATTTGATACATGACATAATTCGAACAGTGGATATTTCCATAAGACGTCATTAAACTCCTACTTCAGGGTAACAAAAAGATATCTCTACGTTGTTGCGAGATAAATGTCAATTGCACAAAAAGGAAATTTCTATTACAACCCTTCTGATGGTAAATATATTCCAAAACGAGTCTATGGGTTAGTTAGCCTAATTAATAAAGGTCAAATTTTGTAAATAGATATCCTAAATTTGCTACTGTCAATAGATTTCCATCTTTCTTAAATCCATAAATATTTAATTACTCTTTTACTTCTGCAAGTTACTTAATTGCATTAATTATTACATTGTATTAAAGCACCTATTCCAATAATAACCTCATGCCTCAACCAAGGTTATATGTTTAGACATATTGGTTGCTGGAGAACATATATGACCCTTTCCTTTCAACTGCTGAATCTTAGGAATGTTGTGTTTCAATGTGTTATATCATATATAAATACATATGTTTACAGATATGTAAATAACACCCTCCCAGTTTCATTCGCTTGTTACTTTGTGCTGGCTTCCACGGTGCATGAATACAGCACAAGGTCAGCCTCTTTATTTCGCTCAGTCAAAGCACGCACTAATGTTAGATTATTTTCTATAAAATCTAAGGGTCCATCCATTTCGAATTCATTACCCCTTGACATAAGAATAAGCAATAGTTTGTTCCTGTTTAAAAAGAAACTGCGATTCTTCCTCGTATCCTCCAATATGAGTTGAAACAGCCGTAGCATATGATTAGCTATAATTGAATGTCCTAGCCGAATGTCACACTGGAGACGGAAATAATAGTTAAGGTTAGTTAAGATAGTTAAGGCTCACTCTTGGTAACTCACTTGAGTATGTAATAATTATGAATCGTCAATGATTCTTCAGTCCTACTCCATCAACTTAAATAATGTGCATTGTCATATTGGCATCCCTGCATTAGTGGGAGTAATATCCCTTAGAGGATGCCATTTGGCGTTGATGACAGTCCTATGTTTTATTTACCAGGTACTAAAGATTTTTTATGTTAGTAGGAGTAAAGTACTCTTAATGACTTCGGAATGTTAGCTAAAAAAACGATTCTGAATTTTCTTTTTGCCTTGTACTGTGACCTAGCATATACAGACGAGTACTTTTGGTAATCACTCGCAGGATAGCCTATGTTCAAATACTGTCGTTGATGCCAATAAAGGATTTTGATTTTGATTTTTGATATACAACAAAAATTTTATGTTAGTATATTACATATATTACATATTGGCTACTGAGTATCTGTGTAACTACCTCCAACATTTGGTTCTTAAATATCACATACGGTGATAATAGTGGGGTGGAAAGGGGGCAAGCAAGCGACTCAAAAAGCCTCTGCTGCTCAAATGTCCACCACGTCGCCTTCACGTGGCCCCCCTGTTGGAAACGAAGTACGTGGTGGACGACCGAGTACACGCCGGTATAAGCGTGTGCCCCATGGGTGAAGAAACCGAAGGACGGACGATCAACGGTACCGACGCAGAGAGATGGTGTCTCCCGATAAAAACACCGGGAGGAAGGCAACGGGAAACCACCTCCCTATCTCATCCCGAGTAAAATGAAAAATGACGACAATAAGTAATTCAGATAACAACGTTAACGATTCAAACCAGACATTGGGGAGAGTCGCGTTCGGCAGGGGAAGACAAGGCTTCCTCGGTCGTCAACAAGCGAAAACCTTCAAAATAGGGACGGAGACGGAAAAGGAAAGGCTAAAAATAGGGACCTGGAACATAAGAACAATGGCAAGACCAGGAAAGCTCGCGAACGTCATAGGAGAAATGAGAAGAGCGCAGCTTGACATACTAGGTTTGGCAGAGGTAAGATGGAAGGAGGGAGGAGATTTCGTGAGCGATGGCTATAGGGTTGTCCACACTGGAGGAGACAAGGGACAAAACGGGGTAGCAATTCTTCTGTCAGAAAAAACAGCCAAATGTGTGACGAAAATAGAAAGAGTCGAAGATAGGATGATAATAGTATCAATACATGCACACCCAGTAGACATAACAATAGTACAGGTGTATATGCCTACGTCGGCGCATAAGGAAGAGGAGGTGGATGACATGTATGAGAAAATAGAGAGAGGATTAGAAGACATCAAAGGTACGGATTATGTGATAGTAATGGGAGACTGGAATGCAGTAGTGGGAGAGGGCGAACAGGAAGGTATAATAGGGAAATTCGGATTGGGGAAGAGAAATGAGAGAGGAGAGAAATTAATGGAATTCTGCAAAAGGCAAAGACTGGTAATAACGAACACATGGTTCCAGCAGGAAAAAAGACGAAGGTACACGTGGAAATCACCAGGAGACAGGGAAAGATACCAGCTGGATTACATAATGGTAAGGCAGAGGTACAGAAATAGTGTGAAGAATGCGAGAGCCCTTCCCGGGGCAGATGCAGATACAGACCATAACATGGTAGCTATGACAGTGAGCCTACAACTTAAGTTCATCAAAAAGAAAAGAGTGAAGAAAATGAAGTGGAACAAAGAAATGATAAAAACAAAGATGGGAGAAGTATCGAAGAACCTAGAGGAAAAAGTAGAAAATCTAAAAGAGGGAACAAAAACAGAAGAGAGGTGGACGAACCTAAAAGAGGCATTGATGAAAGAGGCGACTGAAACGATAGGATTCCAAAAGGGAAACGAACCACGTAAACCATGGATAACAACAGAGATGATAAAAGACATGGAGGAGAGAAGAAAATGGAAACATCAAAGTACAGAGGAGGCTAAACAGGAATATAGAAGACTTAACAACCAGCTGAGAAGAACAACGGATAAAGCAAGAGAAATGTGGTGGGAGGAGCAGTGCAGAGAACTGGAACTCCTGCAGGAACAGGGGCGAAGCGATTTGGTGTACGGTAAAATAAAATCACTAAGCAAGAAGCAAAATACAGGAAGAGGAGGTGCAATCAAGAGCAAGGACGGCAGACTACTGGAGGACGCAGATGATATAAGGGAAAGATGGAAGGAATATGTGGAGGAATTATATACAGGAAGTGGAAGCATCGAGGAAGAAATGAGGAAACAAGAACGGAAGCAGGAAGAAACACAGGTGGAGGACGGCATGGGTCCGGAGGTGATGAGAGAGGAGGTCTTGGCTGCAATTAAGGACATGAAGAATGGGAAGTCGGAAGGAATTGACAACATCCCAATAGAAATACTCAGAAATCTTGGAGAGAAGGCAATGAGCGAGGTGGTGCAACTATGCCGGGACATCTACAACACGGGAGAATGGCCAAAGGACTTCCTGCAGACAATAATTATACCAATACAGAAGAAGCAGAATGCAACAAATTGCGAAGACCATCGCACGATAAGCCTTCTGACACATGCATCAAAAATCCTGCTAAGAATTATAACAAAGAGACTGCAGACAAAGGCGGAAGCAGAAAATTGCTTGGGAGAGGACCAATATGGGTTTAGAAAGGGAAAGGGGACAAGAGATGCGATAGCAGCATTGAGGATAATAGCAGAAAGAAGCATCCAACATGACCAAGACATATATATCTGCTTCGTCGACTATGAAAAAGCTTTCGACAGAGTAGACTGGAGAAAGCTAATGGGAATACTGAGAAGAAAAGGGGTGGATTGGAGAGAAAGAAGATTGATAGGTAATCTATACATGGGACAAAGAGTGAAAATAAGAGTTGATGGAGAGTACTCAGAACCAGGAAAAATAGGAAGAGGGGTAAGACAAGGATGCCCACTGTCACCAATCCTATTCAACATCTATATAGAAGAGATCATAAGAGAAACGCTAGACGATATGGAGGAGGGGATAAAGGTAGGAGGAAGAAGGGTGAAGGCATTGAGATTTGCAGATGACCAGGCGATGCTGGCAACTAGCCAGGAGGGCTTACAAAGGATGATGGATCGTCTAAATACGGTATCACTGGAATATGAAATGAAAATAAACGTAAAGAAGACAAAGGTAATGAAGATAAACAAGAGAAGCGGTATAATACCACAAACAATAAAGATCACACTAAACGGACAAGAAATAGAACAGGTGGAGAAGTTTTGCTATCTAGGAAGTGTGATCACAGACGATGCAAGATGCCACGAGGAAATAAAAAGAAGAATATCCATGGGAAAAGATGCATTTTACAAAAGAGGAGAGCTGATGAGAGGAACCTTAAGCAAGAATCTAAAGAAGAGAATGGTGAAGACACTGGTGTGGAGTGTGGTGCTGTACGGCTCCGAGACATGGACAATGAGGAAGGACGACATAAAAAGATTGGAGGCCTTCGAGATGTGGGTGTGGCGCAGAATGGAGAGAGTTAGCTGGGTGGAACGGAGGACGAACGAGGAAATCCTGCAAATGGTAGAAGAACAAAGATCACTCATAAGTACTATACGCGGACGACAAAGGAAATGGATCGGGCACATCCTAAGGAGTGAGACACTGCTAAGAGACATCATGGAGGGAAGGATGGAGGGGAGAAAGACGCGAGGAAGACCGAGGGCAATGCTGCTAGACTGGATGATGACAAAAGAAGAAGGATACAGTGGACTGAAGAGAAGAGCACAAGACAGAGAACGATGGCGTCATTGGTCATACGAACCTGCCAATGGGCAGAGAACATAAAGAAGAAGAAGACGGTGTGAGTTGGTTTATACATTACAGTAACTATTCCACTGTGGAGTGCTGCATTACAGTGTTGCAATAGAAGAACTATACATCTAATTACGATTTGAAGACATTGAAACCAAACTTTAAACAATTGTAATACACATATATACTCATGCATGCTTTGTTAGCTAATAAAATTTACATTTGAGTTTGTTACATATCTGAACAGTTTAAAAAACCAACTTGGTAAACTACCTCTTTTCATTTAAGGTGAAAATGATTACTATTTGATACATGACATAATTCTAACAGTGGATATTTCCATAAGACGTCATTAAACTCCTACTTCAGGGTAACAAAAAGATATCTCTACGTTGTTGCGAGATAAATGTCAATTGCACAAAAAGGAAATTTCTATTACAACCCTTCTGACGGTAAATATATTTCAAAACGAGTCTATGGGTTAGTTAGCCTAATTACTAAAGGTCAAATTTTTAAAATAGATATCCTAAGTTTGCTACTGCAATAGATTTCCATCTTTCTTAAATCCATAAATATTTAATTACTCTTTTACTTCTGCAAGTTACTTAATTGCATTAATTATTACATTGTATTAAAGCACCTATTCCAATAATAACCTCATGCCTCAACCAAGGTTATATGTTTAGACATATTGGTTGCTGGAGAACATAATGACCCTATCCTTTCAACAGCTGAATCTTAGGAATGTTGTGTTTCAATGTGTTATCTATACATATAGTTTCCTTATATGCAAATTTATCCGTCGTATAACGCTTTCTGTTCTATTGTGAAACCGATTGTGACGTCACTATACTGCCGTCTTGATGACGGTCGTCTTGACGACGGCGATCAGAGCATTTTAGCCAACGATACATATAGGCCTATAATGATACACTGTCGTCACGTCATAATTTATGACGGGTTAATACACTAGTATCATATATAATTACATATATACAAGAAAAATCTGATGTTAGTATATTACATATATTACATATTGGTAACTGAGTATATGTGTAACTACCTCCAACATTTGGTTCTTAAATATCACATACCATGTGAGTTGGTTTAGGTATTACAGTAACTATTCCACTGCGGAGTGCTGCATTACAGTGTTGCAATAGAAGAACCATACATCTAATTACGATTTGAAGACATTGAAACCAAACTACCGGTAATAATAATCTCATGCTGAATCTTAGGAATGTTGCTTGATATCATATATATCTATAAATGCATATATATAACAAGAATCTGATCTTATCATAGAACATATATTACATATTGGTTACGGAGTATCTGTGTACAATCTCCAAAATTTCGTTCCAAAATATCACATACAGTGTGAGCAGATTTATGTATTAGAGTAACTATTCCACTGCGGAGTGCTGCATTGCTGTGTTGCAGTAGAAGAACTACACATCTAATTGTGATTTCAAGACACTGAAACCAAACTAATAATAATCTCATGCCTCAAGCCTAGTTATATCTTTAGACATATTGGTTGCTGGAGAACATATATGACCATTTCCTTTAAACTACTGAATCATAGGAATGATGTGTTTCAATGTGTTATATGATATATAAATACATATATACAACAAGAATCTGATGTTAGTATATTACATATATTATATATTGGTTACGGAGTATCTGTGTAACTACCTCCAACATTTGGTTCTTAAATATCACATACGGTGTGAGTTGGTTTAAGTATTACAGTAACTATTCCACTGCGGAGTGCTGCTATACAGTGTTGCAATAGAACAACTATACATCTATTTATGATTTGAAGACATTGAAACCAAACTTTAAACAATTGTAGTACATATATATACTCATGCATGCTTTGTTAGCTAATAAAATTTACATTTAAGTGTGTTACATATCTGAACAGTTTAAAAAACCAACCTGGTAAACTACCTCTTTTCATTTAAGGTGAAAATGATTACTATTTGATACATGACATAATTCTAACAGTGGATATTTCCATAAGACGTCATTAAACTCCTACTTCAGGGTAACAAAAAGATATCTCTACGTTGTTGCGAGAAAAAGTCAATTGCACAAAAAGGAAATTTCTATTACAACCCTTCTGACAGTAAATATATTTCAAAACGAGTCTATGGGTAAGTTAGCCTAATTACTAAAGGTCAAATTTTGTAAATAGATATCCTAAGTTTGCTACTGTCAATAGATTTCCATCTTTCTTAAATCCATAAATATTTAATTAGTCTTTTACTTCTGCCAGTTACTTAATTGCATTAATTATTACATTGTTATAAAGCACCTATTACAATAATAACCTCATGCCTCAACCAAGGTTATATGTTAAGACATATTGGTTGCTGGAGAAAATATATGACCCCTTCCTTTCAATTGCTGAATCTTAGGAATGTTGTGTTTCAATGTGTTATATCATATATAAATACATATATACAAGAAAAATCTGATGTTAGTATATTACATATATTACATATTGGTTACTGAGTATCTGTGTAACTACCTCCAACATTTGGTTCTTAAATATCACATACCGTGTGAGTTGGTTTATGTATTACAGTAACTATTCCACTGCAGAGTGCTGCATTACAGCGTTGCAATAGAAGAACTATACATCTAGTTACGATTTGAAGACATTGAAACCAAACTAATAATAATCTCATGCTGAATCTTAGGAATGTTGCTTGATATCATATATTTCTATAAATGCATATATATAACAAGAATCTGATGTTAGCATATTACATATATTACACATTGGTTACTGAGTATCTGTGTAACTACCTCCAACATTTGGTTCTTAAATATCACATACCGTGTGAGTTGGTTTATGTATTACAGTAACTATTCCACTGCAGAGTGCTGCATTACTGTGTTGCAATAGAAGAACTATACATCTAATTGTGATCTCAAGACACTGAAACCAAACTAATAATAATCTCATGCCTCAACCCTAGTTATATCTTTAGACATATTGGTTGCTGGAGAACATATATGACCATTTCCTTTCAACTGGTGAATCTTAGGAATGTTGTGTTTCAATGTGTTATATCATATATAAATACATATATTTACAGATATGCAAATAACGCCCTCCCAGTTTCATTCGCTGGTTACTTTCTGCTGGCTTCCACAGTGCATGAATACAGCACAAGGTCAACCTCTTTATTTTGCCCAGTCAAAGCACGCACTAATGTTAGATTATTTTCTATAAAATCTAAGGGTCCATCCATTTCGAATTCATTACCCCTTGACATAAGAATAAGCAATAGTTTGTTTCTGTTTAAAAAGAAACTGCGATTCTTCCTCGTATCCTCCGACATGAGTTGAAACAGCCGTAGCATATGATTAGCTATAATTGAATGTCCTAGCCGAATGTCACACTGGAGACGGAAATAATAGTTAAGGTTAGTTAAGATAGTTAAGGCTCACTCTTTGTAACGCACTTGAGTATGTAATAATTATGAATCGTCAATGATTCTTCAGTCCTACTCCATCAACTTAATAATGTGCATTGTCATATTGCCATCCCTGCATTAGTGGGAGTAATATCCCTTAGGGGATGCCATTTGCTGTTGACGACAGTCCTATGTTTTATTTACCAGGTACTAAAGATTTTTTATGTTAGTAGGAGTAAAGTACTCTTAATGACTTTGGAATGTTAGCTAAAAAAACTATTCTGAATTTTCTTTTTGCCTTGTACTGTGACCTAGCATATACAGACGAGTACTTTTGGTAATCACTCGCAGGATAGCCTATGTTCAAATACTGTCGTTGATGCTAATAAAGGATTTTGATTTTTGATATACAACAAAAATCTGATGTTAGTATATTACATATATTACATATTGGCTACTGAGTATCTGTGTAACTACCTCCAACATTTGGTTCTTAAATATCACATACCATGTGAGTTGGTTTATGTATTACAGTAACTATTCCACTGCGGAGTGCAGCTATACAGTGTTGCAATAGAACAACTATACATCTAGTTACGATTTGAAGACATTGGTACCAAACTTTAAACAATTGTAATACATATATATACTCATGCATGCTTTGTTAGCTAATAAAATTTACAGTTGAGTGTGTTACATATCTGTGCAGTTTAAAAAACTAACTTGGTAAACTACCTTTTTTCATTTAAGGTGAAAATGATTACTATTTGATACATGACAGAATTCTAACAGTGGATATTTCCATTAAACTAAAGACTACCGGGGGTAATAAGTAATCACTTAAAAATTTCTAGAATAGAATAAGAATCTAATGATATTGTGCGGCTCTGCTTTATTGAATGATCTATTATCTCTCATTAACAGACTAAATTTCAATCAAATAAGATTTATTTAGATCCAAAGTCATATTGAACTGACAAGCAATGATCGATCAGATATTTTGGCTAAAGAAGCCCTGAGTATTGATCATGTAAATTTTACTAAATAGCTTAAATTTCACATTTTTTACGTTACTGTTACTTTATATAGTAAATAAATGGCAAATAGAATATATTAGTGATAACAGAGGTCATTTTTATAGATCTAGTTTCTCCAGTTTTAAGTACAGATATTAAATATTTAGAACCCCCATAGGCATAAGCAAATCCCTGATTGGCAAATACTAATCAAAGGCTATCATGAAACGACAGGCTAATGTTTACATGATACCTGTCAGTTCAAGGAAACTATTCACCGTCTCCTACTTCAGTATAATAAAAAGATATCTCTACGTTGTTTCGAGATATATGTCAAATAGATATCCTAAGTTTGCTACTGTCAATAGATATTTATCTTTCTTAAATCCATAAATATTTAATTAGTCTTTTGCTTCTGCAAGTTACTTTATTGCATAATAATTACATTGTTATAAAGCACCTATTATAATAATAACCTCATGCCTCAACCAAGGTTATATCCTTAGACATATTGGTTGCTGGAGAACATATATGACCATTTCCTTTCAACTGCTGAATCTTAGGAATGTTGTGTTTCAATGTGTTATATCATATATAAATACATATATATAACAAGAATCTGATGTTAGTATATTACATATATTACATATTGGTAATGAGTATCTGTGTACTACCTCCAACATTTGATTGTTAAATATCACATACGGTGCGATTTATGTATTACAGTAACTATTCCACTGCGGAGTGCTGCATTGCTGTGTTGCAATAGAACTATACATCTCTAATTAATATGATTTGTAGGCATTGAAACCAAACTAATAATAATCTCATACCTCAACCCTAGTTATATCTTTAGACATATTGATTGCTGGAGAACATATATACCATTTCCTTTCAACTGCTGAATCTTACGAATGTTGTGCTATATCATATATAAATATATGTATGTATAAACATATATAACAAGAATCTGATGTTAGTATATTACATATATTACATATTGGTTACTGAATATCTGTGTTACTACCTCCAACATTTGACTAAATATCACATACGGTGGGAGTTGGTTTATGTATTACAGTAACCATTCCACGGCGGAGTGCTGCATTACTGTGTTGCAATAGAAGAACTATGCATCGAATTATGATTTGAAGACATTGAAACCAAACTTTAAACAATTGTAATACATACAAATACTCATGCATGTTTGTTAGCTAATAAAATTTACAGTTGAGTGTGTTACATATCTGAACAGTTTAAAAAACTAACTTGGTAAACTACCTCTTTTCATTTTAGGTGCATGCTGATAGTGAAATTATTACTATTTGATACATGACATAATTCTAACAGTGGATATTGCATAAGACGTCATTAAACTAAAGACTAATCATGACTGAAAAATTTCTAAAATAGAATAAGAATCTAATGTCATTGTGCGGCTCTGCTTTATTGAATGACCTATTATCTCTCATTAACAGACTAAATTTCTATCAAATAAGATTTATTTGGATCTAAAGCGATGATCGAGCAGATAGTTTGGCTAAAGAAGCCCTGAGTATTGATCATGTAAATTCTACTAATTATCTAGAATTTCAGGAAATTTTTACTTTATTGCAACTGTGTATAGTAAATAAATGGCAATTAGAATATATTAATGATAATAGAGGTCATATTTATAAATCTATTTGTCCAGTTGCAAGTATAGATATTAAACGTTTAGAACTCTATAGGCATAAGGAAATCCCTGACGGCAAATACTAATCAAGGGCAATTTATTAAAAAAATGACACTCAAATGTTTATATGATACCTGTCAGTTCAAGGAGACTATTCACCGTCTCCAAGTTCAATGTGAAAAAGAGATATCTGTAAGTTCTTGCGATGCAAGTGTCAATTGTAAAAAAAGGAAATTTCTGCTACAACCCTTTTCACGGTAAATATATTTCAAAACGAGTGCATAGGTTAGTTAGCCTAATTACTAAAGGTCAAATTTTGTAAATAGATATCCTAAGTTTGCTACTCTAAATAGCTTTATATCTTTGTTAAATCTGTAAATATTTAATTAGTCTTTTACTTGTGCATGTTACTTTATTGCATTAATAATTACATTATTATAATGCACCTATTATAATAATAATCTAATTAAATTTATAGTTGAGTATGTAAAATCTCTGAACAGTTTAAAAAGTAATTTGGTAAACTACCTTTTTCATTTAGCATGCATCCTGTTTGTGAAATTATTACTATTTGATACATGACATAATTATAAAGGTAGATTTTGAAGATTAATGGTGTTCTATCATTTAATGTTGCTACTTTCGTTTTAGACACCCAATCAGGTGACGTTTTACTGTTAGGCGTCCTATCGCTTAATGTTGTGACTTTTCATTTTCAACACCCAATGAAGTTACGATTTATTCTTGGGCGTGCTATGTTGTGACTTTTATTTTCAACACCAAATGAAGTTACGATTTATTCTTGGACGTGCTATGTTGTGACTTTCATTTTCAACACCCAATGAAGTTACGATTTATTCTTGGGCGTGCTATGTTGTGATTTTCAATTTCAACACCCAATGAGATGATGTTTTACTGTTAGGTGTACTTTCACTTATCACAGTAGGCACTGTCAGTGTGTCTAGGGCATACAAAAACTTTCAGGGCCTACGACAGTCTGAAAATCTAGTATGCCATTAGTGGATACTGAATAATCAAGGTTAAAAAAAGTAGATTGAGATTTAAAATCAAAACTGGGTGCGTTCCTGAATCATGAGTAAACACGATGTCAAGAAATAATGTGAATGCATTTAACTTTAATGATTTAACTTTAATGCAGAGTTGGCAGTTGAGTTGGGGTCTACAAATGCAAGAATGTCTAGGGTCAACGACATCCTTAAAACGACTCTGCTTAATGTTACCACTTTTTGGATGGTGACACCGAATGGGAAATCCAGGCAGGCAAAAAAAGAAAGAGAGGACAAATTGAAGAGCAGACTGAGAGAAGGAACAGCTATGCTTGAAGAAGATAATCGAACAGTCGAGTGATTCGGTCGGAAAGCCGCATGAAAAAGAGTGACTGGTGATTTTGCTTTTAAGCAGACTAGTACGGGTTGTCAAGTGAATTTTAGCTAGGGTGAAGTAGTCGATTTGTATTTTTCGGAAGTTGTTTGATGTCCGCAAACTTATTGTGTCGGCGATAGTGGTTGATTAATTGAAACAATATAATGGATAGCGGTGTTACTCTTTAAGCCTCCTGTTATACCCCGGCAGCTGGACCTGTTCTGGCATCAATCCAGAGGGGCACTGGTTACTCGCATACTGGTTGAAGACTTTTAGGACCAAGGGCCTCCCGATGGAAGTCAGAGCGGCCACTGGTTCGCCACAATAGCAATTTGTAATTTTTATATACACCATAGTACATAAGTCACCACAACAGGTAACATATTATGTAATACGACTTTTTTTATCTGAAATTTTTAAAAATTCTCCATTTCGCGCATTATGTAGGACAGAAACGACTGCACATAGAACTGGATAATTTACTCAATATCTATTCACTCTTCTGTCGAAGACCAGATAGTCTCGACCTGGATGTATTGGTCATAAGTCATTGGGGAACATTCAAGAAAGAGTTTTATCAGAAGCCATAACAGATTCTAATTATATTTCTTAAAACTTTATATTAACCTCTATGGAAAGAAATTTATTTTCAAGACATACAAAATGTAAATTATTTTTTCTAAAATGTTATTTTAAAATGTTTAAATATGAAGTACTTTTCTTTCATGGCAGGGCCCTGTTTCAGCTTATTTAAAATGGCCAAATTGTGCAACTTTGTGGATCGTGTGCACGAGGCAGATGCGGAATAGAAGAGGGTCAAAGTGGCTCGGTTTTGGTCGAGACCTATGCAGGAGGTACACTGCTCAGCGCCTGTGTTACATGTTGCCCCTTCACTTACAAGGTGTCTTCTAGTTTAGCCAACAATGTCATCTGTTGGCATGCCATTAAAAAGCAATGACAAATCTGACTGTATGGACTACCATGACCAAAAATAAATTACACGAGAAAAGACAAGGAAAGAATTTGGTTACACCCTGAAGATAAAAACCACTATATATATAGAGAAACGCATCAATCGATGGTGCCATGGTGTGTAGACTGAACATGCTCAAGGCCTGTACACCCTCTTAGAGAGGCTCCAATCTATGCACACCACACATTACATTGCAAATGCATTCAACCAACCAGTGTCTGTATCCAACTCTGAGTGCTGGTATCATTACTGATGATGAATAAAGATAAATGGTTATGATAATACCAATTAAAACAAAGATGACCACAGCATGTCTGCAGAAATTCAAGATGAGAAGGCTTCCATTTCTCATAACTGACTTCCTAATTCTTAAAAATTCCTCTAACTTACATAGTGCTGCTTCTACACAACAAAGCTATTCAGCACAGCCAAGGATGCTGGAAAAGAGGAGAAGGCCATAAAGAATACAAAATGGAAACTAAAATGCCACAAAATAAAAGCAGTAGATAAGGAAATTAATGGAAAACTGCAGGTGACGCTTTTGCCTCCACTACACTTTTCAAACACACCTATTTGCATAACAAGTCCATCTGAAAAAGGAAATTACATACCATCTTTGGTGCTTCAGTATGGATAAGCATAAACAATTAAGCTATGGGCAGCAGTGCAATAATATGGTGTTGTTACAACAGACCCCATTGCCGCTATACAGTCACATCGTGTAACCAGATGGTCTAACCACGAGAAAACCCTTGTGAGATTTCTGAAAAAGTGCAATAGAAACAGCAAGGCACAGACATACAAGACCCAAGACAATGGCCATGAAGATGAATCAAGTAGGCTATGGAAAGCCTGTTCTCACACAATGCTGACATGAACGTGTAGACATCATGAAGAAACGAAGGACGAACGCAGAAATGGCGACACGTCCAGTAGGTTCTCACAACCAAAGGACGATGCTTATCTGTAAAAAGAACCACAGGAATCGGTTAGATACCAGCAACAATCTGCTCCCAGTCGTTCACAATACCTTAAACACTTTTGCACAATTATTTCCATTCGACTTTACCTCATTCTTTTCAGATGCAGAATTATGGAAGAAACACACTCCCTGGCCAGCAATTAGGTTTTTCTGTGGCAATTTGGAAAAAAATGCCAACTGAGTGATTAAGCTAGATGAGCACTACCCCGTCATTCCTTCCCTTCTTCCACAAGGCGCCTGAAAACCAATTTGATTGTGGTTTCAGGTTCTTGCATCAGAATTGATGATGATGATGATGATGATGAACGCAACAATTTCTACAGCGCCGTAACACAGCACATGCCATTACAAGTGCTTCTGAGTTTTTCCTGAAGTGGCACAATATAATTAGCTGGTAAATAAGGTCAGTTTTGACAAAAAATAGCATGAAAAGTTTTAGTTTGAAACAAAAAATTTAGTTAACATCTCAAAAATAGCAGACCATTATACTGGTTACTGAATGATAAATGATATATAGCCAACTGATTCAACTGATCATTTCACTTTAAGACAAATCGTATTCTTACGGTTGCTGGTTCAGAGGATTCTTCAGATGACAGGTCAGTCGTCAACTCTGCAACACAAAATTACTGTTTGTTATTTTTACCACTTACAATTACTAAACTCTAAAGATTCTGGAGAGTGCCTCGGTAAAGTAAACCATTGGGAGCTAGATTTCTGAAGCAGCTGCAACATAAAATAAATAGATATTTTTAATTTATTGCTAAAAAACTAGAGCTTTTCTATTTATTGCTAAAAAAACTAGCAAGTCCTACCAGTTTCTTATTCCATTGGCATTTTACAGTAAAATAAATATGGCCAATTTATGCAGTTGTTGATTGAAAACATCAAGATTCTCACATTTCTATATAATAATAAAAATTTAAACAATCACTTTTTTAACTATTAAAATTTATATTTAATATCAAATCAGTGGATCTGACCAAATCCTACCTCAGCACACCTGCTGTGCTTCGACATCAAAATTTTTACCTGCCCGTAAGCAGGCAAACAAGCCGTCTTTTTTGTAGTAGTAGTACCAAAGTTTTTAGACATGATGTGACAACTGAGGATGTTGACATCTTCTGTAAAGTTTGTTAATTTTCTTATCTTTCTCTTTTGGAGTTTCTGCTAATCTTGCCTGTGTTGGTTGATGTTATTGGTTGTTCGTGCTGTAACATCTGCTGCTTTCATCTCTTTTATGTTTTCAGGTGGTTCCGGAGGCTGAAGTTTCTGTGCTGCTTCTCGTTGTTTTCAGGGCTTTCCGAGGTTGTTGCCCGCCTGCACCGCTTGCATTCCAATTTCTTTTGAGAATTGTTTTGCTTCTTGGTTTTCAAGTTTTCGTTCGTTCTTTTCTTCTGTTTTCTTTCTGATCGTTTCCCT
The DNA here is from genome assembly GCA_963556255.1 of Allolobophora icterica. Taxonomy (NCBI): domain Eukaryota; kingdom Metazoa; phylum Annelida; class Clitellata; order Crassiclitellata; family Lumbricidae; genus Allolobophora; species Allolobophora icterica. Next base: position 55,713,609 of record OY744605.1, read on the forward strand.
GTGTGTTGTTGCTTTCTTCACGTTCACATGTTATTCTTTATTTTTTCTACTGCAGTTTCTGTTGTTCGTGACCGTCGGTAATCATTCCTATCCGTCTGCTCTTCCACATAGTCGTAACTGCTTCCAAGACAGGTTGGTAATTTCTCCTCTGTCGTTGAACCGTTGGCTTAACCAGTGGTGACGAGTCGAGCCTTCCGTCCGATCTTGGGAAAAGAATTGACCATCTGTCCATCCACATAGCTGTCTTTCGCTTCGGAGACAGGCTTGGCGGTGATGACCAATCCAAATCTTTTCTTCATTGGTTTTGGGTTGAATGGTTTCTGCTCTTTGGATCATTTCTGAGCATTTGTTGTTTGTTGGTGTTCTCGTTGTTCTTTCTGTTGTTCCTGGCCGGCTGTTCGTCACCGTCCAACCAACAATTTTTGTGCTGTGTAGAACACATTATATATACATATCAGGCGTCAATCACAATCATACACACACGAACACACATTAAGTAACTAGCTTTTATTTGCATCTGACAAGTGCACATGCATTACATCAGGGGTGGGCAAACTTTTTGCACATGGGGCCACATTAAAAGCCAAAAATATTCGGAGGGCCGGATAGCCTAACAAATTTTTAACTTTTAATAACGACTAACATGATAAGAAGTTTAAATACACTTTGGCTGTTACTAATGAGATGTATGCGACTGTCAACATGCATGCATTTAACAAGTTTCCCATAATCCGGAGTGATAGCGCTGGTTGCAATTCACAGTTTGAGTTCAAGCTTAGATCACTTAACTGAGACCTGTACACGGATTTGTTTAGGCCTATTTTCATAGTTGAAAATCTTTGTTGACAGATGAAGTGGATGCGAATAACATAAACAATCTTAAAGCAAAAGTTTGTAGATTTGACAATTTTTCCTTTCTGAGCGAAGAAAACAATGTTATCAGGTATGATCCTTTGAACTGTTCTTTGAGGACAATTTCACTTTGTCGGTCGGTTAACTCCAGCTGAACTAGGAACTAATTGTCAATGTCAAATGTCAACGGTATAATAAGCAAAGCAAATTCAGTCTCAGTTGATTTAAAATGAAATCGCCTGGAGAACTCTTCTGTCAAAGTTTATAGCTGAAGGCTACTTTTTTCCTCAGACTCTATACTGTGACAGTATGCAACTGCAGGGTAGCAAAGTTCCCGTATTTTGTTCTTTCATCTCCTTTGAAAGTTACACAGCTTTATTTGAACGGATTTGACTTTTGCGTATACAGATCATGTGCAGAAACCTCTGCAGGGAAGTGGGGCAGATAGGCAGAGTTAATGCATAGATTTATTATAAAGGACGAGACCTGAATATCAAGTAAGAGAGCAAATGTTTTACTCACTACTTGAGTAAAACGATGAAAACTTCTCGCGGTCTGAATTTTTTTAATTTTCTGAAAATTGTGGGGGCCGGATAAAAAGTGTTGGCGGGCCGGATCCGGCCCTCGGGCCGTAGTTTGCCCACCTCTGCATTACATTGTATGCAACGAGCAAACATAAATTTGAAATAAACTAAATAGTCCGCTAGAAATACCGAGAACCTTAGAAAAATTCTGACAAGCATAAATTATACATCGTTGGAACCGGAAGACTATGCAGAAGACGACTATATGAAGGATACAACTATGTGACCTACGTACGAAGAGTAATCGGACCAAATGTCAGGGCCACTCCTGAAATTCAGAACAGTGGCTAACTGTGGCATTTCTGATGATAGCCGAGAAATTTTCTTTCTCACACCTATGTTTCCTGTGTCAAGGACTTCATTAAAACAGTCTATAACATTGTGCCCTTAATCCTTGACCCTCAACAAATTTTAGGGCCACTCCTGAAATTCTGAACAATGGCTAACTGTGGCATTTCTGATGATAGCAGAGAGAAAAAAATTTTCACACTGATGTTTTCTGGGTCAAGGACTTCATAAAAACTGCTTATAACATTGTGCCCTTAACTCTTGACCCTCGACAAATTTCAGAGCCACTCCTGAAATTCTGAACAGTGGCTAATTGTGGCATTTCTGATGATAGCCGAGAAATTTTTTTTCCCACACCTATGTTTTCTGGGTCAAGGACTTCATTAAAACAGTTTATAACATTGTGCCCTTAATCCTTGACCCTCAACAAATTTCAGGGCCACTCCTGAAATTCTGAACAGTGGCTAACTGTGGCACTTCTGGTGATAGCAGAGAATGTTTTCCACACCTGTATTTTCTGAGCCAAGGACTTCATTAAAACTGTTTATAACACTGCCTTTACCATGGCCAAACTGATGACCCATAACAAATTAACAAATCAGGGCCACTCCTGAAATTCTGAACAGTGGATAACTGTAGCATTTCTGATGAGAGCATGTTTCTGGGCCAAGGACTTCATTAAAACTGCTTATAACATTGTGCCCTTAATTGTTGACCCTGAGACGTGCCACAGTAACATGTATATTATCGTATAACGCAAGCCTGCAAGCATCTCACCAACTGTTCCTCCATATCAAGCAACAACTAACAAAATACCAGCTTCGCAAACTTGTTGCACAGATGCAGTTTCCAGCTGTAAAGTCATGCAGTGAGATTGAAGGGTCGTATCTCTGGCTATCCTACTAAACACACTGGCCAACACAGCAGATGTGGTTTCACACCCACCGAATGCATGAATGACAAGCACATTTGCAGGCATTGCAGCCTATCTTGGACTGCAAGGAAATGATGCTTAGGCATTTGCCTCCTGCCATTTTACCAGCCCTGCCCTTCTTTGATTCAGACACAAAATACATATCAGACATGTCTGGACGTCTATGAAAAGCAGCAATGCAAATATATCTGTATCCTCTTGCCAATACCACTAAAGGTATGTTACCCTGCCTAGCACAGGACTCTAAAGCCACTGACACAATCATAGTAAATGCGGCTCCAAGTGCTTGATGGACTGCAATGCCATTCTCTTGCAAATGATTAAGGAGAGACAAGACTTCCAAGTAAATTACAGGTGGTACATCGCTAGACAATGCCAGAAAGTCAGGATCAAGCAGTAGGTCGTTCCATTTAAGACTGGCAGTGCACCAGAGGCGGCGCTACACCAGGGCAAATGCCCTGGCAAAAAGCCTGTGCCCTGGTCGTTGCCCTGCCAGAATTTTTTCCCTGCCCAGAATTTGTTCTGCCATAAATCGACCTCTGACCTGGTTACTTGTACGACTGCCCTGGCTATGCTCTGGTTACAGAAAATATCTGGCGCCGCCACTGCAGTACTGGGCAATTTTGCATTTAAGATTGTCAAGCTTGTTAACAAAAAATGAAAATAAGTTAGAGCAAAGTTTTTGGTTCTCTCGTTCCTAGCCTTCGCAGCTGACAGCATCTTTGGAATGCATTTCTTAAGACGTTGGCATGTTATAATTTTCGAGGAACTTAAAGTTCGTGCTACTTACTAGCTTAGCGAACTGCATTATGGGACAAGGCTGGTAGCTAGCAGTGCTCTCTTGCAGAGTTTCCCAAACTGTGGGTCGCGACCCAAAAGTGGGTTGCGAAGCTCTGGCAAGTGGATCGCCAAATTTTTTTGAGAAAATTAATTTTTTCCAGCAACAACATTTGGCTATGATTGGGCTATAACTAGCTGGATTGCAATAAATTGTAAACAGTTTTTACCTAAATTTCCTTTTAATGCTTTAAATTTCTAAGCGCTGTACGTAAATCCGCATATTTCGGTACCAATTTATGAAGCAAATTTAGTACACAATGCTTAATTTTACACAGTGGGTCGAGACTGCCAAGATATTCACAAGGCTAAGATTTAAGGGAAATTTGGGTTAGAACTAAGGATGCTTATGTGCAAAGCTATTCGGATAACTTTATTCTGAGTGTCGTGCGTAAATAAAGTCCCGGCGTTGTTTACATGGGCACAACAGGCCGGACATGACAGCGACAACAAAACTGCCCAAAAACACGGTAAACGATCAAATATTTGTGTATCCTTCAGTTTCTTACAACGTATATACCTTTATGAACAAATGCTGAAAGTTATACGCTTGTCAGAATTTTTCGAAGGTTCTGATGGAAATTTGTATAAATCTAGCACACTAAAACTATAACAGAGCAGGTCACATATGCACAACTAAATGCAACTAAAGACACATTGATTAACAACACTAGTTTTAACCAGTTTTGATATAACAATTGGTAGCATGCGAAACTAGCACTTGTCCTCGCGAAAGGTGGCAAGAGCTGATGAATGCAGTGGCCTAGAAATTTGGCACAGCAAATTAAATGCGCAGTATTAAAAAACAGTCCGCAACCATGCTCCATTTCAGCACCTATCGCCGCTGCAAGAATGTCGAAAAAAGATAACTATTTCCTTGCTCATACCTGCATCATCCCTTGTGTTTTCACTATCAATAGCGCCCGATTTGTTTTCTTTGTTTTCTGGTTCCATTATCTGTTAAACATTAATGGATTTATTTTTGCACAACAATCCTCGCACATTTTTATTTTGTACATCTCTTCTTCCCCGCCATACGAATACGAGCATTCTGGGATAATTGGGAAACTTATACGTCACCAGAGAATGCAATGTACAGCTCGATATCTTTATTCAGACTAAATATAGATATCGATGGTACAGCCACACGGCATTAATCCCAACGACCTCTTATATACGGTTAGTTATTTCCAACGACCTCTTATATATAACGGTTATTTCCTCCATACGCCCCACAATATTAGCTCGCGATTCCCTCCGTAAATCCCACATGCCTCTGTAGGCAAAGCACATACACTTTACATTACATTTGAAATAGGCTGCCTGCGCCGCCATAAATCCAAGTTTTATGCAACTAATAAAATGTCAATTTGATTTATAAATAGTCAGCAGCATAATTACATTTCAAAGCTGAAACTTTAGATGACGTCTGGAACGTAAATCTCATGTTACTCACTCATACAGTATTGTTTAGATGAGACAACGAAGCTTAATTCTTATTCACCAATTCCCATAATTCTTCACAATCGTCTACTCCAAGATTCCCAGAAGACAACGCTCTTTGAAATGCGGATGAGTGGAGCGCAACAGTACTCCCATGATACCCTTTTTCTTGAATACAAGCCGCAACGTGATTGGTTCCGGCACAGTCAGGCGTTCGATCGAGAAACTTGGTATTATGGGAGAGTACATTATATTATGGCTTGTAGTCACGTAGACGAACAAACGCTTGTGCGAAATATACAGCTTTCTAGAGACAGTCCAAGGATTCTGTATAAACTGTCGTTGGAGACATTCTATCAAAAATCGATCATTTAAAAATAAAAATCTTATCCTAATTAGGTCCATGTCATTGGTTTTGTAAAATGTGAACAGTTTTCGCCTCAAGAAAAGATTTTGGTCCAAATCTTTCGCTCATTAAAAAGCAATCAGTTTACATCTTCCCTAATTATCGCATTTCTAGCCAATCTCAGCACCTTTTTCGACGGACTTACTATAATCCACTAGTTAATCTTACTTTTCGCTTTAAAACTAAGTATTCTTGCAATTAAATTTTATATCTATCATGCTACGCTTGCAAACAAAAAATTATTGAGAATTTTTTGTCAACTTACGATTTCCGCCAACGGTGACCGGCATCAAGCTCTTTTGTAAGGCAGGCTATTAACTGAACACTGTCCTTACAGATTATAGAAAACGTTGGCAATAAACTAACAACGATGAAGAATGATCAAAGTCGTGTTGGCAGGCAAGCTAAAATAACCTAAATTCTAGAGTAGACGGTCCTCACAATTATTAGTAAAAAGTGCTCAATGAACGGTGTATAGAAGAAATCAATCTCTTACATTGTGACGTAACTAAAAGAAATCTAAATTACGTCATTTCAGTCGTACGAGGAAAAATTTCCACCTCGGGTACACGTGCATTTAAGTAACGGATTCCACTAATCTAATCTAATCTAAGAACTTATATAGCGCCAATGCCATGATGCTCAATTGGCATCGGTCGATGGTCTCTACTGTGCAAAATCGTTGTGCAAGCCAAAATAATAGGGTGAGTCAATTGAGTTGAAATACGATAAGGAAGTCCAAGATAACACAAAAACAGCTTTCTGAGGAAATAAGTCCAGGAAAAGCTGAGATCTTTGGTTGAGATCTAAAGTTCAGAACAAACGTTGCAGAACGAACTTTTGCCGGAAGAGATCGAGTTCCACAGTCTGGGGCCAGCAACAGAAAGGGCGTTCCTACCCAGCTCCGTTCTTGTCCACGGAATGTTCCGAATGAGAAGTCAGAAGATCGGGTTGAGTACAGATCGAGAGGTCTTTAGAGCTAACAAAGGACAGAAGGTAAAAGGTTTGACTGAAATGCAGACATAGGCGTAGACTCTGGGGGGGGGAGCTGGGGCACGTGCCCCCAATAATTGAGATGGACTGTACACCCAATGCAAAAAGTGTAGAATTAATAACCAACCAACCCCAATATTTTGGACAAGTTTACGCCATTGAATGCAGAGTCTTGTAAAAGCCCAGCCGTGAAAGTTATACGCTTTTCTACGGGTAGCCATGGGCGTAATTTGTAGGGGGTATGAGGAGTATGCGTACTTCCACCTCCACTTTTTTTACTGGGGGTACCGTACCCCCACTTTTTAAACAATGTCAATCAATATTTTATCATTGAGCCTTCCCAAAGATTGCAGTCTCCGCCCTGCTTCGTGTATGTAAGAAATTGGTATCCCTCACTTTTAGACCAAAGTTATGCCCCTGCGGGCAGCCAATATAATGATTTAAGTATTTGGTTATACGTGCTCATATTTTGCAGTTTTTTAGTGATCTCTCTGGCCCAAGTCTTTGATTCATGAAGCTTCATTAAGTTAGCTTTCGAAATGTCAGTAAGATTTGAGGTGCAGTAGTCGAGACTGCTATATGGACCACGGCGTTAGCTAAACGAATCAGGGCATAAAAGGGAATGTGGCGTCTTATCTTACTCCGCCACTGTTCGTATTCTGACAGTGCCAGTCCCAAGCCTGGGTAAAGGAGGAGGGCGACGCTGATCATCATGACACAGCGTCGTTAAACTGAAACTACTACTAATCTTACGGATATCACAGATGTGGTAGTGGGCAGGGGCGTAACTTTAGTCTAAAAAGTGGGGGGTACCAATAGTTTGGTCTAAAAAGTGGGGGGTACCAATTTCTTCTCCACTTTCGCTTTTTGCATGGTGGCCATTTTGAACACATTCCCTGTCAGTATTCTCATTAATTTTGGCTCTCAGTTTACCTGTGTATCTAAGTACTTTCGCATCTTGGCATAGACTGCATTCTCTGGGAAGGCACAATAAAAAAAATATTGATTGACATTGTTTTAAAAAGTGGGGGGTACAGGTACCCCTCGTACCCCCCACAAATTACGCCTATGGTAGTGGGCAAATCTGCATATAGAATGAGAAGTCAGAATGGAGCAGCCTTAGTTAATATGTTCATTAAAAGGCAGATTAGAGTTCGCACTGGGAGTGCTATGGAATGGCCGAAGCTGCAAGCGGCGCGATATAAATCTCAAAATATGATCAGAGGCGCAAGTAGAAACTTGATCTGGGGTGCTCATATTGCAAGCTTCGAAGTCGCGAAGCCGCGAGTGCTGAAGGCACGGAACCTATAACGACTATTTAATAGGGGTCTGAGGGAGCGCTTAAACTTCCCCAGTGGGGTCTGAAGCCAACGTATTTTCTAGCCGTTGATATCAAATGGAGCAGCTTTAGGCCCTTCTTTGACAGCAGTTTCTGAACGATAAAGTCATGAAAACTTCTGGAAGAAATTGGTTTTCCAGAAGCCCAGACTAACAGCAAAAACAAATTCAAAGTTAATTTTATTTAAAAGAAACAGGTTTTGTCTTTAGGCCTACCTTTCGGCTCTTTCAGAAGTAGGCCTATCTAGTTAATGTTTTCAGTCAAAATTCAAGCTTTGCTTGTTGGCCCCTCTAGTTGGAACCACCTTCCACAGGGATTGCGTCTTGAGCTCCTCAGTCTTTCTCTTCCTCTGGTTTATTGGTTAGCGATAGTGCTCATTGACTTGGGTCGGGAGCGCTTCTGAATCGTTGAGTAGCGCTTTTATAAATGCTCAATTACAATTACATTTATGATTGGAGCAGAACTTTGCAATGTAACAATGTAATGATTTGACCTCTAACTCCTGATTTAAGTTATTCTATGTTCCCTCAGAACTTCAGAAGGTTGCTGCTATTTTCACTTAATTTCTTATTTAAGTAAATTATTTTTAAAATAAAACTATAGTTGATCATACAAACTACATGTAAGCTTAGAAGAATTCGAAGATGCGTGCGGACGCTGTATGCTGTGCGAGAAGGCGATCAACCGAATCCGGGTTTTCACGGTTCATGTGTGACGAACATTTTGTTTTATTCAGCAACATTTATCAAAAGCGAAGATATTGAAATGTAGGTTTTCAACATTAATCCTATTTGTTGATTTGGCAAATGAGTTAATTATGAGGATCACATCTGAAGCAATCAATCTGACTCAAGCAATATTAGGCCTAACCGAAGTTAAAATAGAACAACAGAACTGGCGTTTATTGCATACATTGCTTCTTCAGTACAAGCAAATATAAAACAAGTTTGGTGGTCATGAAACATAATTGTGACATTATCTGAACTCTAGTAACCTGTTCATAAGTCCGATTCACAACTACGACAGCGATTTCCGTACAACATTGAGAACAACGGACTGAAACGCAAGGCGTCGCAACATTGCGCCGACTAGCCTAGAAAACCATTGGAACTTTACGAACTGCCTTTAACTCAATCGAAAAACTGCGAGATAACATTTTACAACAAACGATCACAAACAAATTTTGTCATCTGTATTTTCAAAAATCAGATCATAAACGCACGAATTAGTTGTGCAAACGGTGTGAGCTAAAAACTAAAATACGATGATAAGAGAGGCTCTATTAACAACTCACCTTGTGCTGTCAGCTCGTGGAGCTCTAGCGACCGTCCTGGTGAACACACTCCACCATCTCCTAACAACTACAGATGCGATATAGTGACAAATGGCGTTCAACATCTGAAACACGTCCGCAGTCATTTGTTTTTTAAGCCCTAGTATGAAGCATAGATTATATAGCGTCCAGAAGTCTTTTCAGATTAATTGAGTCATTTCATACGAGAGCCAACGCAACTATAGCCTCTAGCTAGGACGTAATCTCTGGGGTGCAGGTGAAATGGAACGAGCTTGGACGTCAAGCTCGACTAATAGCAAACCCGTCTGTCTGCCTTTCAAATGAGGACGACGCAATTTCGGGAAATGGAAATGAAATGCATTTTTGATATCTTTATGGGCAACCTATAATACGCAAAGCCGTTTTTCGATTCATCTGCAGTTCAGTTCATATTAAACGAACAGTGGCCGAGAAGATTTTACTATAAGCAATTTTTTATAGTATGAAAAGGCCTACATCCATATAGCACCTCAACAAGAAAGCCTTGGTTATTCAGAGGTCGGAAAACTACTCCAAACCCATTATCAAATAGCAATAAACATTACAAAATACTAAATAGTAGCTTAAAGCGTACATTTATACTTCGAGTGGACCAGTTTTTCGGCCTATTGTGTAGGCCTATGCAAATCTGTCCAGAGTGAAATTCTTGCAGCTGATCAAAGGAAAGCGTACACTCGAGTTGTGGAAATAACAGCAGAGTTGAGTTCAAATGTGAAATTGCTAAAATGTGTCCACGCATTTGTTGACAGTTGCTATCAACATAGGGCCTACACATTCATTAGATGACAAATGTTAAGAGACACGTACTAAGATGACTAATAAAATAACTAACATGATTCTGCCGGTATCTACTGCAGAAGGCGTCGAAAGCAATCGAACTACCAATCCAAGCAAGTTCAAGTTCATAGACAGAGGAGATAAAGACCTCTGAAATTAAATATCATAAGAGCCGAAAAAAATTCAACGACGCCGATGTAAACGATAGCCTAAGTTGAAAAGTACCGGTAACAGCGAATATTTGATTTCTTACAGAGAGAAACATAAAGCCTAGTGTTTCCTAACTAATAGAGGTTTGAGAGGTAGCCTCGCATGAACGTTTTCCTGGAATGCTGATAACTGTCATTGTTTGAAGACAATGGTGGGTCCAGGGACAATGCCTTCCTTCATCTGAATTCAGGAAGCCAGTGCAAAGAACAGCGAACCAAAGGTGTGCAAGGATCGATTTAACGGATCCACACCGGCCATTCCATATCCCAGATTGGAGGGGATAAAAGTATGGGCTCCGGATTGATCAACATCAGAATAATTAGCCTACTCCATCATTTGTTAGGCCTCTATTCAATCTTAAATAGGCCTAGCGAAAGGAAGCCTTGTTTGTAATTTCTGGGTAACAAATACTTGGGCCTGATTTACGGTTACAACCATCACTGTTTGAACAACCGGCAAATAATAATCGTCTCAAAAATACTCTACGTACGAACGATAACAATAGACATTCCGAATCAACTAATGCACACTGACGCTAATAATTATTTTATAAATGTCGGCTACTGTGATGGCGAGTTGCGAAAGCAGATGTTGGATGAGGAGGAGGAGGAGTAATGGGCTCTATAGTTATTCTGTTGCTCCTGCTGCTGCAGCGACTGTTCACTTCCTTCGAATGGTAGTACATCGTCTCTCCATAGTGGAGTTGAAAGTTCGTGTTTGCGAGCATCTGTGGAAAATAAATAACTAAGATGAACAAGACTGGATTCTTTATAAAAATATATATATTGAATAATTAATTATAGGCTATTATGAAATGTAAAGGAAAGGGGAGCATTACAGATCATGAGCCAACCTAATGATTTTCGATTATTCACCCATAGGCCTAATTCGTCTTTTTATACTAGATTAGAATTGGTTGAGAATAGTCCTAATATAACCTGGTGACTTCTATAGCGCTTCGAGTGAAATCGCAGTCGAAAGTCGTAACCTTTGGACAGGGGCGGCGTACCGGGGGAGGGGTCGAGGGGACAAGACCCCACCTTTAACAGTGGGAGGGACACGCTACACAGTTTCCCCCAACATTTTGAAGGAACACCAAAAAATGGTCAACACAATTTTTTCACCTCGTTTTTGACCAGATCAGTTCAAAACTGTCCCGTGTTTCCGCCACCTGTCAAACAAGATCGCCGCCACTGCCTTTGGAGAAGCATGCTTGAAATCCAACTGGTAACAGAATCAGGTAACAGTGGGTAGGAGAGTTGAAAGAAGTGAGTCTGATGGTTAGACGTGAAAGATAACAAGCAGCCGACAAAATGCACAGAGAGGGGCAGCGCATACCACATATTCGAACCAGACACCGAGGATGCCCGGAGCCCAATGCAGTTCTGGTGCAAGTGCCTTGCAAGAGTCAAAGGGGTTCACGTGATTCAAGTGCGATAATTGCATGGATCAGAGATAGGTCGGATGATTTAAATACAATGCTTTGTGGACAACAACCTGGATTGTTTTTGCTCAATCGGCATCCAGTGTCATGAATGCAAAGATAGATAGTTCAGAAGTGGCATCTTTCTCCTCTGGAAGGGATTTGAACCACCTACCTCTGGGTTGACAGTTCAGCACTAGACTGTCGAGCAACCTCAAGTGCAGCTCACGGTTTATTAATCGTGAGAAACTTTAATGAATCATTAAACATAGACCGATAAGAAGATAATAAAGACAATTTCTCACTGGTATTTACCGTCTTCGCTGTTCCTCTGCTTCTATCAACCATCAGTTACATGTTGCCAAAGATTCCGGCGAACGTCTTTCGCAGGTTCTTCATCGTGTCATCCGGTTCCTCGAGGTCTTTAACGATCGCATCGACCTTGCTCGGTGACGCTGGGCCGAGCCCCGCTCCAGACAGTCTCTTCTGTGGCGAAGACTGCGGCGCCGGTGCAGGGCCTGTCCGCCCTCGACTGAAATGTCAACAGATAAAGACTTCACGAGGGCCCAAACGTAACTTGTAATCTATGTAATCATAACTTGTAATTTATCATATTTATGTAATCGTAACTTGTAATTTGTGTAATCTTAACCTCTGCAAACGTAACTTGCAATTTGCAATATCGTTCGTAACTTGTAATTTCCTTAATGGATTTAAGCAGCGAAAATTTGTGTCTCCGCATCGTTTTAGTGATGGCAAAACCTTTGTCCTCTCTCCTGTTCTGGGGATGCCCCCTCGTTTATAGATTCGAGCGCGAGCCCCGCTCCGCAGCCTATACCAACCTCACACAAAAATGCTACAGAAAATGAAACAGATTCATTCATTCATTTATTCATTCATTCATTCATTCGTTCGTTCGTATGTTATTTCGTTCATTTCTCCATTCTCTCACTCGTCTCTTCGTCCAATTGTCACTCACTCATTCACCCATCCTACTACGTCACCCAACCACCCCCTAGCTCCTACTACGTCACCCACCCATTCGCTCACTAGCTCATCTTTTTCTTTCGTTCTATTTCCTTTTACTTTCTGTTTTCTTCGAATATTTCGTTCATGTCTGTCCCGAACCTCAACAAGTAGGAGCCTCTATTCGTACCTGTCGGCGGGCGTCGTTGGTCCGGGCGGACGTTGAGGTTCGGCCGGTGGTGGTCGTTGGGGACTTGGCCTCGACGTAACCGCTCCGCCCGACGGCGATCCCCCGACCCCTCCTGGTCCTCCTCCTGCTCCTGCTCCTGACAGTGACTGCTGCCTGCCGTAGGCTCCCTGTTGCTGCTGCTGCTGTTGTTGTTGTTGCTGTTGTTGTTGCTGCTGCTGCTGTTGCTGCTGCTGATGGTACTGGGCAGTTGAGGCCGGTGACTGACCAGAGCGATTGATCAACGACTGGTCAGTGATCGCTGGACCGTTGAGGTCGTGATGCATGAGTGCACCGGCACTTGTCGTTTTACTAAAAACAGCAGTGTACAATAAATTATCAAATCAAGCGAATTACTAATGGAAAAAACCTATCTATAAGTTGCAAATGGAAATCCAGAAATTTCTGAATACCGCGAGAAAGCCGCGTCAAGTATGGACGAACTCATTTATCTGCGTTAATAAAATCCCGAAGAGCCATATATGTTGATTTGTCGGATTCGCTCAAGAGTAAAACTAACAGGTCTTTATTGCAATGTAGGAGTGGCGTTCCTGCTCACTTGAGTCGCCAATGCCAAGTTCTTTGATAAGGACCTAGGACATCGCACGATCAGCCGTTTAGCCTACTTGTTTACTTCCCAACTTGTGCCGCTGCCAAATTCTGCTGCTTTATGACAGAGATTAGTGTGCTAGAGCAACTTGTCCAAGGTCGTTATACGAAGTCCGCACAGCAGTCTCGAACGCACAACTGTCGGATTAGAGACGAAGTACGCTACCGCTAGACCACCGTATCGCACGCGTCAGTTAGGGTGCCAGGCCAGAATCCGGGTAGGTCAAGCCAGAGGAGACAGCGTTGGTCTGAGGTGGTAAGTGATAATGCAGACAACGGCGGTCATGGGTTCATGCAGGAGGGAAAGCAGGATTGATGAATGAAGATATATTTCTGTTTAACCTGCATCGTCTCCCTGACGCAAACTTTGCGTTGCGCTGAGAAATTTCGTACATTACATTACACATATATCTTCATATATCTGCGTACATGTAGGCGTACATCCGCCGTCCGTTTCTGTCTCTGTCTGGGTCTGTTCCTCAGCGTTACTGTGACTGTGTCTTTTTTTTAACCTGATTCCGGTTGTTGTCGAGAGAGGGCGACAGTAGACCTCCATTTTGTTGATGACAAGATCTGCAATTAATCGACTGTCGTCGGCCTGTGGACCTCCGAGCAGAGACATCGACGAATCGTTGACCTGTTTCCACGAAAACCAGATGATTGACGATGTTGATGACGACGACGACGATGACGATAACGATGACGATGATGATGATGATGATGACGATGATGATGATGATGACGATGACGATGATGATGACGATGACGATGATGATGACGATGATGATGATGACGATGACGATGATGATGAAGACAACGATGATGGTGTCGATGACTTACTTCTATGCACCGACTGAAATTTCTGCTGGCGACGTAAAGCCAGATTAAGATTTATTAACAGCGCTCCAATTCAACGCCACGCATAATAATAATAATAATTATATTCTTTATTATTTCAAACCGACAGACGCAGTAAGATTACATTGAAACATGAAAGTACAATCAATATCTTAATTAAACACACGGTTTGGCAGCCATCCAAGGCGCCGCCCTAGAGGGGGGTTACGGGAGTCTATCCGCGTACCTTATGCTCTCCTGGCCATGAGTGCTACCACTACTCTATCCCCCTCCCCATGTCGCCAATTTAATTCATCGCAATAAGGCAAGACAGGGTCGAAGCCGACAGCATTGGCAGCCATACGAGTCGCTGAACGCTGATAGAAAACTCGTTTAGACACCTTTAAAACGCTCATTTTCGCTACTATAGATCCTTACGTTTCGTTCAATTGCTGATGGTATAATATATTCTAATTTGAGATCGACGTAAACTTCGTTGGCAGCCATAAGATGTCGTTAAGGTTATCATAAACAATATAGCAGGAATTAGAGTTGCTACTAGACTTGCTACTTGTTGGTGCTACTTAGAAGATTGTCCTTGACCTCTATGATGAATTCGTGTCCATCTTTGCTTTGGATTGCTTGCACAGCCAGCATGTCGAGACCACCAAACAGCTGACTGCATTCATCGACCCAGAATTTGTATCTGCAACGACATCGTCATTATATTTGTCGTCATCCTCGTAGTCGCTATATTCATTGTACTTATCATATCGGTCATCAACAACTTCGACAAAAAACGTTATGGTTAGCATCAGCGTCATTAACAACATCATAAACAAAGGGACTATCAATCATTGATGTTATCAACATCGTCAGAAGTATCAGCTGCCATTATCATCACCAGTAGCAACAGCCACAATGTCATCATCATTATCATCATCATCATCATCATCATCATCATTCATCATCATCATCATCATCATCATCAGCATCAGCATCATCAGCATCATCAGCATCAGCATCAGCATCATCATCATCATCATCATCATCATCATCATCATCATCATCATCATCATCATCATCATCATCATCATCATCATCATCATCATCATCATCATCATCATCATCAATAACATCAACAGCCTAAACCACAGCATCAGCATCAGCAACATCATCGGCATCACAATCAATGGCATCGCCATCATAATTATAACCATCATCGTCATACCCTGCATGATGATATTTGTCCTACCTCTCCGTCATTGCTATTTGCTCCAGCATGGCTGAACCTGTGTTCGCTTTCCAGTTGCCAGACAATGACTTCCGCCTGGAAAAGACATTCATCAAGGTCACTGAACTAACAGCAGCAGCAGCAACAACAGCAGTGGACACGGTGGCGGTGGGACAACAGTCCCAACATGATTTTCAATGCGAAAAAACACTTAATTGTTTAGGTAAAGTCCTGGACCATTATTTATTTTTAAAGTTGTCATGTGTTCTGTGCTCATGAATAGCTAAAACGTTATTTTGCTCCCCTACAAAATTTCCCCCCCCCCTACATAAATTTGCCCCTCCTACAAAAATTCCTGCGGACGCCCATGAACGTTGATGATCATGAGATGACTGATGAACTACAAATGATCATGATTATCATGAGGAATAATAGTAATGAGGATGAGGAGAAGGAAGGAGGAGGAGGACGATGATGACGACGACGATAAGGAAGATGAGGATTACATAAAAGCTTTGTAGTTGTTTCCGATCTTTTGGACGTAGATGTCACATTGTGAGTCGACAAGCAGTTCCGTTGTTGAGTAGCTGTTAGCAACCGCAGCCACACTGGCTATGTCCTGGAACCCATAATGGTTCTCCACCTTCACCTGATGTAAACCATCATCGTTTGTAAATATAATCGTAATTGTAAACTCTGATTTGTCTAAAGCGCTACTTTACTTAATAAGTTTACTTAATAACTGAGCGCAGAGCACCAGCTTAATCACGAGCGCACATCAGAAGAGATACATACATACACGCATACATGCATACGTACATGCATACATAGATAAAAATATATGCACACATACATACAATGTCATACATACATACATACATACATACATACATACATACATACATACTTACATACATACATACATACATACATACATACATACATACATACATACATACATACATACATACATACATACTTACATACATACATACATACATACATACATACATACATACATACATACATACATACATACATACATACATACATACATACATACATACATACATACATACATACATACATACATACATACATACATACATACATAACACATGCATACAAGTATTACATATACAATATTATATATGCACATAGTTCTCTGAGCATGTATGTATGTGTAACGACGGTCTAACCCTCGTTACTAGAATTATCTAGCGGCAGTTTGTATTGCCTTGTGTCCGTTGATAATACAGTTTGATTATATAGCGCCTAAGTCGTATTGCCGTTTCAACTAGCTTCGCGTCTGTTATTCGCGCGCTTTGCCTACGTCACATAATAGGTTGCTAAGGGGTGAACCGCTCGACGGCCGAGGGTAGCTTCAAAGGGAGACCGCCGCACAGACCTAGCGATACAGAGAGACCGAGTCGACGGGTTAAACGCGCATACAAGAGGGTTCAAAGCAAATGTCGACATGCCGCCTTAGTGAGGGCTAGCACGGACAGCCGCACATCGACATAGGTCAGGCAGACGGTCGAGGCCGATCAAAGGATTATGACCTCCCGCATTTGAGCCCAGACACACAGAAATTGGAGGGGGGTTTGACTTGAAAGGCGAGCGCAGTTCATGTGAGTTCATTTTGTAAGCGGCGTCCTTTCAAGTCGAATTTGAGAATCTAAAAATAACTCGGTGACATCCGTCCAAATTGCGGAGGGGTTGAGGCCCTTAGCAACGGCTTTACTATATAAGATTTCGGTCTGAATTTCTCAAAAACACTTGTATTTCGACTGCCAAGAAGAAGGTCGTTAGGCTGCGTGTGTGTTTGGCACACAGAATTTGTGATATTCGGCGTTTGTGTGCCTGGTGGAAACGTGTTTGGCACGTTATCTCTCGCCGATGTGGTCGGCTGGTGTTTGAAATATCAATTGGAATATATTATCAAATTGAGCGAATTTGATGTGCGCCTTTTCTGGAGTCGGATATATTGTGTTTTCAATCTATTTCTGAGCGGAAATTCTGGAATATATTTCGTCTTCTCTGTGGATATAAATTCGATAATTCGGCAATTTGTGGAAATACGTGATTTACACGTATTGGCAAAGGAGATAAGTTCTCACATATTGGAGATATTTGGAGTATAAATATCTTATCGATTCACGGATATAAGTTCTCACATATTGGAAATATTTGGAGTATAAAATATCTTGTCGATCGACGGTAGGCCGAGAAATTGAATTGTTCTTCCGGCCTTGTAATTCGTTGGCCGGTGATCTTTATTTCAGCCAGGGGAAACTCTTAGTATAAATTCCCTTTTACTCCAAGTCAATAGAAGGCTATAATATTAACTTGTTTCTGATAAGTAAGATAACCATTATAACTTGTCTAGAATAATTATATTGCTAGATAGCTTGTATAAAACTGTTGTAAGTAAGATAAGGATTAAAACTTGCATAGATTAGCTTGTACCTTTAGTTTGACTATAAGTAAGATAGTTTGCTGAATGTGTTAAACTTAGAAATACGATTATAAATAATACAATTGAACCTTTTTAGTTATCAGTACGATTGTACTTATTACTTTCGATTAAATAATAAACTTATAAAACTTGTGACGAATTAATATGGAAACTACAGATATTGAAAGATCTGTATCGCGCCAGTCGGGCTCTAGTTCAATAGTAGAACAGGCCTTAGACCGACAAAGTGTAGTGTTAGAAAGTTTGCGAGTAAGTCAAGAGCAAGCCTCAGAAAGACAGAGCGCTCTCTTGGAAAGTTTAGGTGTTGCTCAAGAGCAAGCCTCAGAAAGACAGAGTGCCATCTTGGAGAGTTTAGGTGTTGCTCAAGGGCAAGCCTTAGAAAGAATGAGTGTGATCCAGGAGCAAGCCTCAGAAAGACAGAGTGCTATTCTTGAATTGCTGGTATCACGCTTAGAGCGCCTCGAGCCAATGTCTACTAATAATAAATTCGCTGTGGAGTCACAAGCGAACCCTGGTTCCAGCAATGTTGCTGGGGCTGTTGCCCATCCGGCAACCGCGCCTATCCACTCGACCATCAGCCTGGTAAATAAGTATGATAATACACAGTTAAGACACGCCTCTGATCTCAGCCTAGCCAATGACATGGATAGTTCTGACTGGCCTGCATTTCGGGCTCCACAGCGATGCGCCGGGTCGTCTTTGGAGTTTGCACGTGTGACAATTGGTCCTAGAAGGGACGTGAAACTTGACGAACCCGCAGGCGCGACAATCGGTACCAGAATCGGGGTTGAGGCGACACCTAGTGTCGGAAATGAAATGTATGGCGCTAGAGCCAGAACTGTCGTTGACTTGGCTGAAGATGGATTAGAGCAAACTGTAAGTAAGATAGGAGATGAAAAGGATATAGCGTCGGATGAATATAGTAGTGTAGAAGTAGATGAAGAGATTAAATTTCGTTGGCCTAAAGTAAATAAGAAACAAGAGAAATTACAGCCTCATTGCGACTTGGAGTACGAATTTGAAGGACGGGAATATAAAATTGGCCCGTCTAAGGTTAATGACCCATGGGAGGGGCACCATCGGGGTAATCTTGCTATGGCACCTCCGCCACCAACCACCACCCTGGTGCAATCCATGTCGGAGCCTCGTTCTTCGCACCGCATCGTCGACCAAAGGCAGGGTATACAGTTAAAGCAGCAAAAGGTGATGAGCACTCAAGCGGAACGGCCTATGGAATTCAATCAACCTGCGTTGGCTGCTGCGTATCCAAGATGCAGTCAAACACAGTTCGCTCTTCCACCATCTGCGAATATCTACGATCGCTTCGATCCTAACCTGAGCTATGGCTATCCTTACCTGCCTCCATCGTGGTGGATACCTGTAACCACTGCGACGCCTTACCGAAGCAGAGATATCAATTACGCCTGGCCTGAACCGATGGAGAGAAACGATCAACACATCGCCAGCCGACAACCGACGTTTGCAGGAGTATCAATGGAAAACTCTTGCCTGGGCGCTCAACAGTATGGCTTTAATCGAGGAGGTGCCATGCTTTCGAATACCAAGATGGCGGACGACAGTAAATTCGTAACTGATGAAAAGTTACGCGTCGCTGTTAATTCTATGTCGACTACGACGACTTCCGGTTTAACCGTGAAAGTGCCGATGACGACTGTGGCTACGCAGACGAATTCGGATGACGTCTTCGCACTTCCGGTAGCTGTCGCGACTGCTGAGACTAAGGTGAGCTCAAGCATACCTGTTGTAGTAGAAACGAAGCCAACGCGTTCTGCTAAAGCAAAGCAATGGCTTAAACTGGAGACTTATAATGGTAAATCGGAAGTTGAAATATTTCTGAGGAAATTTTCACTCTGTGCACAGTACAACGAATGGTCAGAAGAAGAGAAACGTTGTCAGTTAATGTGTGCACTGGTTGAACCGGCGAGTCAGTTACTTTGGGAAGCGGATGCAGATAAACTGGTCACGTGGTCCGACTTAGTTGAACGCCTTCGCACGAGGTATGGAGGTGCTGATCGTGCTGCGCTATACCAAACGCAGCTTAGCACTCGAAAACAGAAGGATGGCGAAGACATGGGAACTCTGGTTCATGACATTCGGCGACTTCTAACATTGGCGTATCCTGGTCCATCTTCGGTGCACAGCGAAAGCATAGCAATTCGTTCTTTCCTGGATGCGCTGTCGGACAGGACTCTTGCTTTGAAGGTTAGAGAAAAAGAACCAAGTTCGCTAGAGGATTCGTATAAGATAGCCATGCGTTTAGACGGCTATTCTAAAGCAGAGACAGTTGGTACTGGACTTGATGAGCGACGACCGGGAAGAATAAAAGCGGTGAAAGAAACGGAACCAGTGATCGAGGCTATATTACAGCGTATAGATCAAATCGAGAAAGCGGCGAAGCAGCGACCTCAGCAGCCGAACTTTTACGCGACGCAACCTCCGTCCAATTATCAGAGGATGGACTCACGATGGACACCTGGAAACCGCGGAGGATGGACTGACAATTATCGCAGGTCGAGACCTGGTAACGAGCGACGCTGCTATGAATGTCAGGCTCTGGACCATATAGCACGTTACTGCCCTACACGACAGCCGGCAGAACCTGAAGTTACCGACGAGACAGCGCAACCTGAAAGCCTTCCTGTTCGTTACGTTAAGGGATATCACTACTTGCTGTCGTTAAAGATATACGGAAAGCAAGTTAGGGCTGTCCTTGACACCGGAAGCGAAGTATCCTTAATACCGAAAGCGTTGGTGAGGCCAGAGGATATAACGGTCCTGGATCAACCTCTCGAAGCGGTAAACGGAACCCCAGTCCGGGCGATCGGTCGGACTGTTCGGCGTTGTAAGGCTGAAAACTTTACCTTTGACCACACGTACTTGGTTAGTGACCAAGTTAGCGAGGTAATCCTTGGTATTGACTTTCTACGCACGCACGGGGCTATATGGAACCTGAGCAGGAATGAGTCAACGGTAACGATTGGCAAACATGTCCTTCCAGTCCAAATTCACACATATTCCGCCGCTCCGAAGAGTTGCAGGAGGATATCTTTGGCAAGAAACACAACTGTTCCCGATGTGTGTGCGATGGACGCTGAGGCACACGCGATTCTGCCGGACCGGAAACCCACCGTCGCTCTGAAGGAATTGGATATATACCCTTCAGAGAAGATTGCTGATAATCTCGAGACAGAGACTTTGGAAAAGACAGAATGGAAAGACGAAACCGGAATAAGTTCTCCAGAGGAGGATGGATGCAGTCGGGAGACAGAGACTTTGAAACAGGTAGAAGAAGAGGAAGGAGAAATTGTTCCTGTGTTGCTGTGGACAGATGTCGTTAAGGATGTCCCGATCCATAAGTCTTTGTCTTTGCAGGACTTAGCTCTTCCTGCTGCAAATGTAAGGAAAGGAAAGGTCTCTAAGGGTGATAGAGTGAGGAATCGTAAGGAAGGGGAAGGTCTAGTCTGCATGTCATTCATGTTGCTTTCTTTGTGCGCAAATGTTGCTTACTTAGGCGATGAACCGAATAGGGAGTCCACTGGTCTGAATGAGTCCCTAGAGAGAAGCCAACCAAGTTTAGAGACTGTGGTTGTGGTATGGGAATGTTGGAACAGAGAGGTTATGACCTTTGTCCTGAAAACAGCCTTATGGTTTTTGGGAATGAACTCGGCACATATTAGGTTGACCTGGTATGATGGGATTCCAAGCCGCAGTAGATTTGAAGCTTAAGGATTAATGGTTGTTCAGTTGGAGTTTGATGATGTTTGACAGTGTTGATCTATTTTAGTTGATAATGACTGTGCTTGGCACTATGTTTGATTATGCTTGATATCTAGCATTTGGATGCTGAGATGTTTAGTAGGGGTTTACTGCATAGCTAGCCTTAAGAGTGTAGAATGGCATAGAGATTGCTTCGTCCTGCAGTGTCTAGCGTTAGATGTGTATTGTGCATTGATGCCTAAGTCCAACATTGTAAATGTGCTAGAGCTTAGTTGTGTGCTTCGAGAATGATGTCTTGATTGCACAGTAAGCTTTGCATAGGCGTGTTCGAGACTGCTGAATTAACGCATCTTTTGCTAGCATTGATGTTTGAGAACTGAGTAGGACTGTTGATGAACTCAGTAGCTTAACAGCATGTGACTTTATTCGCGCACCTGCTAATGTTATTGATGCTGTAGACTCTTAAGCTTGGAGTAAAAGCCCTTATGTGTTATCTTTTAAAAGCTCCTCATCCTACGGAAGAGGATCTTTTAAAAGAAGAGAAAGTGGGGGGTAGTGTAACGACGGTCTAACCCTCGTTACTAGAATTATCTAGCGGCAGTTTGTATTGCCTTGTGTCCGTTGATAATACAGTTTGATTATATAGCGCCTAAGTCGTATTGCCGTTTCAACTAGCTTCGCGTCTGTTATTCGCGCGCTTTGCCTACGTCACATAATAGGTTGCTAAGGGGTGAACCGCTCGACGGCCGAGGGTAGCTTCAAAGGGAGACCGCCGCACAGACCTAGCGATACAGAGAGACCGAGTCGACGGGTTAAACGCGCATACAAGAGGGTTCAAAGCAAATGTCGACATGCCGCCTTAGTGAGGGCTAGCACGGACAGCCGCACATCGACATAGGTCAGGCAGACGGTCGAGGCCGATCAAAGGATTATGACCTCCCGCATTTGAGCCCAGACACACAGAAATTGGAGGGGGGTTTGACTTGAAAGGCGAGCGCAGTTCATGTGAGTTCATTTTGTAAGCGGCGTCCTTTCAAGTCGAATTTGAGAATCTAAAAATAACTCGGTGACATCCGTCCAAATTGCGGAGGGGTTGAGGCCCTTAGCAACGGCTTTACTATATAAGATTTCGGTCTGAATTTCTCAAAAACACTTGTATTTCGACTGCCAAGAAGAAGGTCGTTAGGCTGCGTGTGTGTTTGGCACACAGAATTTGTGATATTCGGCGTTTGTGTGCCTGGTGGAAACGTGTTTGGCACGTTATCTCTCGCCGATGTGGTCGGCTGGTGTTTGAAATATCAATTGGAATATATTATCAAATTGAGCGAATTTGATGTGCGCCTTTTCTGGAGTCGGATATATTGTGTTTTCAATCTATTTCTGAGCGGAAATTCTGGAATATATTTCGTCTTCTCTGTGGATATAAATTCGATAATTCGGCAATTTGTGGAAATACGTGATTTACACGTATTGGCAAAGGAGATAAGTTCTCACATATTGGAGATATTTGGAGTATAAATATCTTATCGATTCACGGATATAAGTTCTCACATATTGGAAATATTTGGAGTATAAAATATCTTGTCGATCGACGGTAGGCCGAGAAATTGAATTGTTCTTCCGGCCTTGTAATTCGTTGGCCGGTGATCTTTATTTCAGCCAGGGGAAACTCTTAGTATAAATTCCCTTTTACTCCAAGTCAATAGAAGGCTATAATATTAACTTGTTTCTGATAAGTAAGATAACCATTATAACTTGTCTAGAATAATTATATTGCTAGATAGCTTGTATAAAACTGTTGTAAGTAAGATAAGGATTAAAACTTGCATAGATTAGCTTGTACCTTTAGTTTGACTATAAGTAAGATAGTTTGCTGAATGTGTTAAACTTAGAAATACGATTATAAATAATACAATTGAACCTTTTTAGTTATCAGTACGATTGTACTTATTACTTTCGATTAAATAATAAACTTATAAAACTTGTGACGAATTAATATGGAAACTACAGATATTGAAAGATCTGTATCGCGCCAGTCGGGCTCTAGTTCAATAGTAGAACAGGCCTTAGACCGACAAAGTGTAGTGTTAGAAAGTTTGCGAGTAAGTCAAGAGCAAGCCTCAGAAAGACAGAGCGCTCTCTTGGAAAGTTTAGGTGTTGCTCAAGAGCAAGCCTCAGAAAGACAGAGTGCCATCTTGGAGAGTTTAGGTGTTGCTCAAGGGCAAGCCTTAGAAAGAATGAGTGTGATCCAGGAGCAAGCCTCAGAAAGACAGAGTGCTATTCTTGAATTGCTGGTATCACGCTTAGAGCGCCTCGAGCCAATGTCTACTAATAATAAATTCGCTGTGGAGTCACAAGCGAACCCTGGTTCCAGCAATGTTGCTGGGGCTGTTGCCCATCCGGCAACCGCGCCTATCCACTCGACCATCAGCCTGGTAAATAAGTATGATAATACACAGTTAAGACACGCCTCTGATCTCAGCCTAGCCAATGACATGGATAGTTCTGACTGGCCTGCATTTCGGGCTCCACAGCGATGCGCCGGGTCGTCTTTGGAGTTTGCACGTGTGACAATTGGTCCTAGAAGGGACGTGAAACTTGACGAACCCGCAGGCGCGACATATGTATGTATGTGTATCTATCTGTCTGCATTAATGTAGGCTAAATATGTCAGCAGCTGTAACAATTATCTTAATTTAACTTTGAAATACATGTAGCCTGAAGACTAACGAAATTTGTGCTCTAGCAGAATAGTTTTGTAGTTTTTGTAGTTTTCTAAAGTTGTGCGCACGCGCGTGAAGCTTAGTGGTGACGACGATTTATGGACATGTACGTACATGCATATAGGCCTATGTAGGCCTAAGCCTAAAGTAAGAACGGAGCCTGACTGACCTTGCCTGACCCCGAGTGGGCGTGGCCAATCTTGACGACAATCGGGAACTTTGGTGTGACCAGCTGCAAAGGGCAAATTACGCAATGTTCTTCTCTGAATCGGTATAACGGATTATGACAGCTATAAAGATTATGACAATGCTAATTATAATGATGATCATGACAATGGTGGTGGTGATCATGAGATGAAGACGATTATGACGATGAGGACGTTGGTCGTCATACGACGGTGAATTTGAATTCATGTTAGTAGTGGTTGTAGTAGCAGCAGTGATGGTGGTCGTGGTTGTGGTGGCGATGGCGATGGCGTCGGTGGTGGTAGTGGTGGTGGTGTGGTGGTAGTGGTAGTAGTTGTATTAGTAGTTCGTTGAGTGGTCTTTCCTGAAGCTAGATTACAGTTTCGGCAAGAAGCCAGACGCTTCCCTATGACACGACATCTGCCAGGCTATAATTTGCTCGATCACTTTGGATAGAAAGCTACTTAGGTAGATTCCAGATGAACCATTTGGACCCATTTCCAGTTTCTCAGTTTGCATCAGGGGAAGGTGGATAACCATTAGGGGTTCCGGGATATAGCCAGTTGATTACAGCTACTCAACAGAAGTAGTTCGCCCCCCCCCCCAATACGAATTGTGGGGAGGATCTATACATAGTTAATGTTGTAGAGCTCAGTTCCAATGGTGCTTAGATTATTCAGCTATGTGGAGGAACTGCGTTGCCCGATGTGCAGCTCTGCACGGGAAGGACTAAGTACTAAGTAAGTACTAAGTAAGTACTAAGTGGTCGAGTACGTTAATGAGGGCAATTCAGTTATAGGTTTTTGTATAATATGGTCCGAGAATGTATGAACTAGCAAAACGTAGGTATAGATATAGAAACTATAGGAGCATTTTCTTCAGTGTATCTTAATTAAAGTGATTTATTATGTTCGTCTAAATTATATACATATTGCTGTACAGATGTATAGGCTAAATGCTGCACAAATATCTGATACGTTGAACTGAATATATAAAGTATATCTGAGTAGACGGACTGAGCCTAATAGTTTTCTGTACTTAGTTTCTGTTCTTTACATAAGCTTATTGTATTATTTTTATAAATTTCTAAAGCACCTCTCTCAGTGCAACATAGTCAGAGGCGCTCCCAGTCCCAGTGCGAAGAACCCAGAGGTAAGAGAACGGATAGCTGTAGCAGGACCCCAGTGAGAATGAAGGAGTGAGTGAGTAGCAGACCATTCCAAGATGATGGACCGACGCGGGCAAAAGCACGGTGCTGGTTCATAGCAGTCCTAGAGCGAGGGACTATAGAAGGTCCAGCCGACCCGATGAGCGAAGTGGGCGACGAGAAGCCGCAGAAACAGATGGACAAATAGAGTCACAGGGATACTTTGGACCTTGGCCAAGGTAGGATCTATAGATGAGAAAGACAATATAAAACTGAAAGCGAGCAGAAACGGGGAGCCAGTGATCGTACAAATGTGAGGGAAGCGAGGGAGACGGGCAATCAACCGATCTGGTTTTTTTTAAATAAGGAAGGAAAGTCAGCTCAGCAGTACAGAGAATACACAGGAGATGACCGATCACAGGTCCCTGCGGAACTCCAAATTTATCTATCGATGTAGCCTATAAAAGTTTGGCTATATATAATTATAGTTTATAGTCATTTCTATTGATACCCTCTGTAACCCTAAACGTCAACGATTTCAATTCCAACTATACGTTTATGCATGGGCGGAGCTGCAGGAGATATCTTCCGGTTACCCCCGTGAGACGGGCAATCCGTTCTAAGCCGTCAAGATAGGAGAGCGCAAAGTGAAGAATAGGAAAGGCTAAATGAGATCAGATTTCGATCAGTTTGAGACGGATCTGATCCGATTAAATCGTGAAGAATACAAATGGCTAAAGGGATTCGCAGACGAACCATTTCCTTGTAGTTGGGATAATAAGACTGTTCAATCAGAGGGAACTTCTCCTTTCCCAGCCGCCTCTGGATCTGTATCAGATGCGCAAACTGAAAAGACACCAACAAATTAATATTTAAATAATATCATCATCCAATGTACAACGTAGAGTTACATCCAGATTGATATGCATACAGTGACGGGTCCAGACGTTTACAAAAGAAGGCAAGCAAACAATTTATCGATCTTGCTTGCTGAATGCTTAGTCAAAAGAACTTTTCGTTTTTTTGACGATCGTCCGTCCTAGGTTTTCAGTATTCTGGTGACTTTCCAGATTTTATGTCGAGGCAACTCCGGGAGACATCCAGGTGTAGTGGGGTTTGGGGAGGGGTACTTTGGTGTGCGGGGGTATAACCCACGGAAATTTTTTGAAATCTCAATCGCTCGTACGTAAATTTTAGTGTAGTTTGAAGCCCTGTAACTTCTGTCTAAATCTATGTGATTCATCACTCACGTCTGTGTCACATACTTTTTCAGCCTGCCTGATACTAACAGTGGCAAAGCCCCAGGCGCCAACGGTTTGAAGCTTACAGAACATCAATATGTGCACGCATGGATTTTATGAGCAGGGAATTGTGACAAATTCACATAAATTACCAGTTCAATGTGTCTTTCATAGCAGCCTTTGCCAATTTCTGACAAGTTATATCTATTGACTATTAAATTGTAAAGAGATGTTAATTTTAGTCTGTTACTTATGTGCATTTTGTTCAACTGCTGTAGTATAACCGTGTTCAACAGTTTTCGATTGACGAAAAAGCTGAATGAATTCTTCTATGCCCAGATCCATCCCAATTCTGAAGCACTCTGTCCAAATCTAGGCCTACATCAGTGCCTCTGTGGTGTATGTAGGCAAGTGCCAATCCGTTCAATCGTTCTTCTGATGTTGTTGTTCTCAGAAAAGTCTTTAGCCTTCTTCGGAAGCTTTGAAATTTCGATCATTTTGTTCTTAACAATCAAGCTTCACAGACCTTTGGCAAAATCCTTGTCATTAGTCAGTCGAAGTTCCAGTAGGCCTACTATTTAAAAAAGCAAGAGGAGGAAACTGCCTCCTCTTGCCATATACTGGCTACGCCTATGGGCATGGGGGGGGGGGGTCTGGACAATCAGCGAGTCGACAGAACGCGAAAACTTATGACATTTATGTGCGCTTCCGGTGTTACGTAATACTTATGTTTTCTTTGCATGTAATTCTTCAATTCTTCAATTCTTGCATGTAACTCTTAAATTATTGGGGGGCACATGCCCCGGTTGCCACCCAAGAGTCTACGCCCATGCATCAGCTGGTGCTTTCTCAAAATATGGTGCTATACAAATTAGCAAACTCCAGAAGCGGTCCCACAGCAACAGCTCTCGCGAACATAACTTAATTAGCCTATAGGCTATTCGATATTTCATCGGATATATTTTATAATAGCAATATATGTGATTTCGTTACTAATATTGTCACCGCAACCGCTATTTATTAACTTAAAAAGCTCTGTTATCGGTATTTATAAATTAGACCCGTGTAAAAGATTTTCCAGGTTTTAAATATAAATCAAGAAAACTCAGGTGATGAGGATTGGCCATTCTGCATCTTGTTAGTGCTTATTGCAAGCCATTCTTGCCTTACGGAATGGAAGCGGTGAACCTCAGTAACAGTGAACTGAACACACTAAACACACTAAACTCACCTACAGCAACATGCCACCTGTAAGATCTTCAAGGT
This sequence comes from Allolobophora icterica, assembly GCA_963556255.1. Lineage (NCBI taxonomy): Eukaryota > Metazoa > Annelida > Clitellata > Crassiclitellata > Lumbricidae > Allolobophora > Allolobophora icterica. The sequence continues at coordinate 55,741,680 of OY744605.1, forward strand.
CAGCCACTGCAGTTTTGAGGACATACTGCACTTTACGCAGGAACCTAAGTAATAGGCTACTAACTGCGGCGACAGCATTAACGATGCTAACTTAGATAGACACATTTTTATCGTTTTCGCTTCACACTATATATAACGTTCATGCGCTTAATCGCCGATTTCCTGGATGTCAAGAAGAACAAGACTCTTTGGAAGAGGCCCAATTATAGGTAACACCGTTGTAAATTTTGTGTGTGATCTCCTATGCACATATTATAGCCTAATTTGCATAATCGTAGACTCTGGGGGCAGCCGGGGCACGTGCATTCCCCCCAATAATTGAGATAGGCTGTACACCAAATGCAACAAGTGTAGAATGAATAATCAAATCCCCCCCAATATTTTGGACAAGTTTACGCCAGTGCTAATTTGTATTAAGGAAATGTGGACAATGTAATACATTGTAATATGTAGGCCTATTGATTGTTTCTGTGCTACCATATTTGATGAACTAGGCCTACTCGGTTTTTGCGCCTTGAATAATGCACGAAGACTTATGGAGCTCCTTCAGAGGAAGCCTGAGGACCTTGCAGCGAAATCCGTTCTCTGCCGGGCGATGCGCTTACCTAGTCCGGTCAGGTCTACGCGCGTGACTCCCCTCGCTCTACTTCGACCATACCCATCTACTCCGCCAATGTACAACCATGGCCGCTGATCGAGCGTCATCTACGCACACCAGGTGTCGTCTGTGGGCCTGACTGGACTTCGCCGCGTCCAAGCCAGCCAGTGAGCGTGGGCGTATGAGTGTCTGTCTTTCGCTGGGCAGTATACCATTATCCCTTAACTTAAAAAAACCCACCAATACCCCTTAACCCACCAATACCCCTTAACCCACCGATACCCCTTAACCAACCAATACACTTTAACCCACCAATACGCCTTAACCCACCAATAACCTTTAATCCACCAGTACCCCTTAACCAATCAACAGGGGCGCCCGCAGGCGAACGCACTGGACGCACTTGCGTCCACCCACCAAATCAACTCCATACAAGGAATAGGCATCGCATCGATATTTTTTTTAAGCAACAATACGGCATGCTGAAGCATTAGATGTTATCTAAATAAAATAATTATTGAATTTTTCTAATGAGTCACTCTGAGTCATTTTTCAGTGTATGATTACGAGCAGCCAGGACAGGGGACGGGAAGGATGGGAGGAGGACGTGGGGAGTGTGAGTCCAATTTTTTTGGGTGTGCGTCCAATTTTTTTAAGCCTGCGGGCGCCTCTGCCAATCAAAATACCCCTTAACCCACCAATATGAATATCCCTTAAACCACCAATAACCTTTAATCCACCAGTACCCACCTCACTCACTCCACCTCGCTCAACATTCACATCACCGACCAATGTATTGGTATTGAGCTGAGAACAGTCGTTAACATAATTATGTTGGCATTGAATAAGAATGCATTCGACAAATTTAACCCTTTTCCATCAGATCAAATATTGTATTGCATTTAAACATTTATAAAGCGCCTCTAGTAGGGTGAACCGTTCAGAGGCGCTCCCAGTGCGCAAGGCCAAGAGAAAAGAAATAAGTCTTGAGGAAAGCAAAAGCAGACGAGGGGTTACCTATTAAAAGTTGAGAGCGAGTAGAAGGAGACAGCGTATTCCAGAGAGAGGGACCAATTGAGGCAAAAGATCGGGACTGCACCATAGCTGTTCTAGTATGAGGAACTGAAAGATCCAATCTGTTCGAGGAGCGAAGTGGACGATGCGAGGAGACAGAAAGAGGCCGGTGAATTACATCGATTAAATATTTGGGGGCGAGACCCCGCTGTGTCTTGGACACCAGAATGAGGACACCAGAATGAGGATTTAGAACTTAATACGTGCAGAGAGAGGAAGCCAGTGCAGTTGCTCAACATGGAGGATGAAATGCGTGAGTAGCATCGATAATACATCGATGAAATAATGGAAATATATAGATAATAGACGTGTGTGCTTCGAAGTGTTTTCGTGATGGTTTCTATGGGATTAGAGCCTCACTTATCAAAAGAAAATTATTTCACAAGAATAGGTAATCGAAGTAAGTAAGTAACTATAGTCTTTATTATACCAGCTGCTAATCAGCATTCCAGTGTACAAACATCAGATGAAATTGAAATCTGAACACATAAGGAAACGGAGAAATGCGAAGGCAGAATGATGGAGAATTGAGGAATGAGGATCAGTAATGTGGAAAGCCGGAAGAGCAGGAGAAGAAAAGGAATCGCTGATTAGGACTGTAGGAAGAACAAAAGAAGAAAGAGGAAGTAAGAGGAGGAGGGAAGATGGAGGATTGAGGAATGCGGACTGGGAAGAAGGAAGGACGAGGGGTCTATGAGGAAGGGGTATGGCAAATGAGGAAAGAGCATGGCAAATGATGGAGGGTAGGAGAGGAGAAAGGATAGAAGAGGGAGGAGGCTGTAGGAAGAACGGAAGAGAAAGACGATGGAATAAAGAGAAGGCAACCAGTGGCAACGGAGACACAGGAATTGGAGAAGGAGGAGATCTAGAAGATCAGCGGCGGTTTCGGATCGAAGAATGAAACTAATTGCGCGAACCCCCCAGAGGTGGGGAAAGGGCTTAAAGGAGAGCAGCGCAGATGGACGGCGGAAAGAGAGTGGATAGCAAACATCGACCAAACCAACGGATAAGCCTAAGTACGCAGAAGAGTAATAGAGGATGGTCTGAGGAGGGCAGGAAGAGAAGGAGGAGGAGTAGGAAGACGACGACGACGTGCAAATCACGAGGATTAGAAGAAGGGTAATAAAAAGGGAGAGATTACGATCGGATAGGGAAAACGAGCCATTACTCCGAGAATTACTTTGAGAATTAAGAAGAGAATTGCGAGAACCAAGAGAATGGTTAAGGGGATGAGATGGAGAATTAAGAGAATATGGAGGAGAATTATATCGAGGAGGAGGAGAATTATGAACAGAGCAGTGAGAATTTTGATAAGCAGTTGAACAAGGAGAATTGGAGGACTAACAGCGAGAGCAAGAAAGGCTAAAAAGGATGACAAAGATTTAATTGTGAGCATTAGAATAATTAGAAGAAGACGAAGAGTGGTAAGGTGAGCTGGAGGATGAAAAGGGTGATGCCAAAGATGAATGAGAAGGAGGATCTTTAACTAGTCAACCAGAGCAAGGCAGAATCGGTTCCAGAAATGTAATACTAAAGTAATTATAAATAATAGTAACAGCGACAGCAGTATAGGTGTGGCGGGATTGGGACTAATCGAAGTAATGACAGTTGGGTGATAGTAGTATCAGTAGCATCAGCAGTGATAGTAGTAGTAGTAGTAGTAGTAGTAGTAGTAGTAGTAGTAGTAGTAGCAGCAGCAGTAGTAGTAGTAGTAGCAGTAGTAGTAGCAGTAGTAGTAGTAGTAGTAGTAGTAGTAGTAGTAGTAGTAGTAGTAGTAGTAGTAGTAGTAGTAGTAGTAGTAGTAGTAGTAGTAGTAGTAGTAGTAGTAGTAGTAGTAGTAGTAGTAGTAGTAGTAGTAGTAGTAGCAGTAGTAGTAATAGTAGTAGTAGTAGTAGTAGTAGTAGTAGTAGTAGTAGTAGTAGTAGTAGTAGTAGTAGTAGTAGTAGTAGTAGTAGTAGTAGTAGTAGTAGTAGTAGTAGCAGTAGTAGTAGAAGTAGCAGTAGTAGTAGTAGTAGTATAGTAGCAGTAGTAATAGTAGTAGTAAAATAGTAATAGCATCATCGACTCATCCAGTAGCATCGTAGTCATTATCTGCATCATAATCGCCACCATCATAATTATGTAAAGAAATTTGCGCCATAGTCCTCGTTGTTGTCTCCATTATCATTATCATAATCGTCGTTGTCTCCATTATCGTTATCGCAATCGTCGTCTATAGCTAAGATCAACATAAGCTTGACTCGTATAATAGAGTATTGGCTGCAGTGCGGGATTTAGACTTCGTGAGGCCCTAGGCTATAGTATATATGAAGCTTGGAGGCCCTTGTTAAAAAATTACACCAGGAGGTCTCACAAACCTTGAAAACAGAAACGCCTTTTAATTATTTAATAAGAAGGCATTTAAAGCGAAAAATTGAAATTACTTTCAAATGAATGCATTTACGCAGGCAAGATGGAATTTGCTACAAAAGTCGGTTTAAAAGGCTCTACATAACACACACACACACACACACACACACACACACACACACACACACACACACACACACACACACACACAAATACATATATATATATATATATATATATATATATATATATATAGTACACAACATAAAAATTTTTAAAAGCTCCTCCAAAAATTCTGAATATTTGTAGGCCCCTGCGGATTGTGAGGCCCTAAGCTGTAGCTTTTTAGCTTATGCCTAAATCCTGCTGATATCATTGATCTGCGGGGAGGGAGGTCGAGGGCGCCGGCACTTACCACCCACGGCTTGTCTAGGAAGTTGTAGATCGACTGAAGAGAGTTGATGCTCGGAATGGCTCCGTATTGGAGGCCAAGGATTATGTTGCGCCAGTTCTCGGTTGCGTCTCTCACGTGTTGCCGCACAAGTACAAAGTCCGGTTGGAAGGACCTGGACAAATGAAAACATCCCAGCAGATCAGCCGAAGAAATGGGTTCGGCGTCTCTGCAACTCCTCTTATTTCATACCATATACCATACTAAACCACATGGTACACCTTTTAATGCCTAACTATGCCATAGGGTATGTACCATATCATATCCAACCACCAGTGATGGGCACTAAACTATTTTTTTTTAGTTAAACTAAAACTATTTTCCAACTAAAATAAAATAGTTTAACTAAAGTTGGCAACTGATTTTGGAAATTAGTTAACTAAACTAAAAAAAAGTAGTTAAACTTTTTCCAACTTTTTTCAAACTATTTACGACAAGCATTTTCACAATAACGGAGGTAAGTGAACTGTAATAAAGCAGAGCGTCAATGACAATTTCACCTTCAAACTATGCAATGTGTATGAATTTCTGACATACAGTCAATGGTGTACTGTACGTAGTGTATGAATTTGAAAACACAGGCTGTTAATGCTTAAATCATGCAGTGTTAAAATGGTTTTTTGTTGACAGTGTTCAATGTTCATTGTGGAAAAATAGTTGCATATTGCTGATTTTTTTAGTTAAACTTTTTAGTTAGCAACTAAAAAAATTTAGTTAAACTATAGTTTTAACTAAACTAATTTTTTTTAGTTAAACTTTCACGTTAACTAAAAAATTTTAGTTAAACTAAAAGTTAGCAACTTTTTAGTTAACTATTGCCCATCACTGCCAACCACACAATAAAATATCACATTAGAACATACTACAATATGCCATACCAGCCATGCACACTCCAACTTGAAGCAATGCACCTCGCCAAGAATTACAGTGTTATACATCTCCAAACTCCGCCTCAGACCATCTAAGGAAGTTCCGCGGTGGATTTGCAACCCACCCAGATAAAAAAAACACAACAGAGACAACGCAAGAAATTCACTCGCTAAATTGTATGTTGAGAGGAGATCATAAGAGATGACTTGAGATGTCATGGGACGAGACCGAATAGATGGGCTATGGACAGAAGAAAGGAGAGGATGAGATGCGTTGTACGGTTGTCCGATGTGCACACCTGTACGGGAAGGACTAAGCTAAGTATTGTAACAAAAAAACTTATACCTTACATGTTCATCTTATGTCATCTAATATAATCTAATCTAAAATAATACAATCTAATGACTTCGACTGCGCAATAATCACAATTTACAAGGCCTCAATCGGTGTTCACTTCAAATGAAATCCCAGTAACAAATCATAACTCGAGGGAGAAGTCCGATAGAAATCCGATGTGACAGAGAAACCAGAGATCAGGTTCTACGGTTTATAAGCAAAATTGAAACAGGTAAGTTTAGACCTGAACGACATTCATTTTCTATACTTTATACCTAATCCCAAGTCCTATACCTTACCTCGCCGTATTTGTCTCATACCTTAGTTTTTAAGCTTATCTACCCCTCCCCTGCTTGCCTATGTGAAAATTTATATCTTACTTCATCTCATATCTGACGATTTATCTATTGTTATATCGAATGTCTTACCTAACACTTCATTCGCATTACCAGATGGACCTACCGTAGGCTACTACACTGTTTAAAACGTTGGTGGAATCAGTTGGCTGGGCTCCACGTGTGTGCGTGTGCCCCACTGCATGGTGACTCCCCTGTTAACTCTGCATTGTTTTGCTAACTCATGTAACCTAGTTCTTAATGACATTTAACATCACATAGGCTAGCGCAGAGAGCTTCTCTGATAGGCATTGCGCTTTTAGTGGCGCTACATAACTACGATGATACATCATACCTCACAGGTGTGTGATACATAAGGACCAGAATTGACCTTTGGTTATAGACGTGAGTGACTTTTGTCTGACCTTATGTTGACCTTGGCATCGTTTCGAATGTTGCGGATCTCGACGGTTACTCCACTGTGACTGAATGCGGAAAGATTTATCTCAGAAAACTGTGCCTACAAGATTCAAAAGCAACTGAACGCTTACTTACTTTTTACTTGTTCGCTCAGCCTGGAGAGTTAGCTAAGATCACCAATTTACCAACCCTCACCGTACGCGCTATAGCTAGCATAAATTTGTTCTAGACATTAAGTGTTATAGTTGCGTCTGTGACAACTGCGCGATGAATAAACGAAAATCGTTTGATTGATTGAACTAGTAAATAAAGCATGCGCTTCAAAGTGTATTGACTCTATAGAGGGTCCTTCTATACACTTTGCATGCGGTTACATTACTCGTGTGTATTTATATGAGTATGGGGGTCTATTTATTTGTTATTTATACACATTTACTTGTTATTTTCTTCTATATAATAGAACGCTTTAAGGTTTCCGTGCGTGTACTCCGGCAGCGTTGTCGATAAGATGAATAAGTTAAGATGATATCAGCAGGGAAAATGAAATTGCTGAAGAACAGTATTTTAGTTTAATGTAATACACAGACCTCTGTAAATAGCCTATAAAAGCGCAACGTATAGGCCTAGAGTCTCAGACAAAGTTCAGTCCTAGTGAGGCGGAACAGTTTTAAGTTTGAGAAGGCGAAGCTGCCAGTTGAGTCTGCTGCACTTAGAAATATCTTCGTTTAAATTTATTTAATCTTAATTAATTATTCCCAATAGCTAAATCACAGTCATTAGGAAAATGCGAGCCAATTAGTCACATACAGGGCTGTAGTCGAGGGTATACGCGGGTATACAGCGTATACTAACCTCTGGAGAAATTTGAGAGCTTATACTCAGGGCTCTAGACGAGGGTATACGCGGGTATACAGCGTATACTTACCTCTGTAGATGAAATTTTTAGGAAAAAGAGAGGTTTTCACAGGTTTTTAGGGCGAATGACTAAAAAAAGGTCATCAACTTTTTCAGAGACGAAATCGTAAAAAGTCTGAAAATTTTCAGAGAATTGGTGAAAAGTCATAATTTTTCTTAGACGAATTCCTAAAAAAAAGGTCTTCAAATTTTTTTTACGGTGACACCAGCCCTACTGACGCCGCTGGTCACCGGTAGCGTATACTCACCTCAAATTTTACCACTACAGCCCTGGTCACATACCTGTTCTACTCTCAATTCCCAGTCACCAAATACCTTCCGCCCGACAAAACACCTACTCCTGAAAAGATAACAGCGACGAAAGTGAGCTGTTGGTATCTGAGAGCTAGATTTGCCTCTAAATAGGGGCATAGATATTTGCCAGTTAAAACTACATTGTGCTACAATGATGCTCAACAGAATGACTGTTCAGTCCTGATATATTAAAGATCTAGTAGGACTGCAAATATTCCTTGCGCTCCAAAGCGGAACAATTGGTCCACCCATGAAGGCCTTTGCTTGCGCAGCTGACAAATACGAAATTGCCGAATGTTCTAATGACATAGTGTAACATCAATCGTCGTATTTTCGTATGAGGAGGAAAAGGAGGATGAGTAAACTGTTGGAAGTTTTTCATCCATTGATATACCTTGCACATTATTAAAACAAAGGCGCAGAAATTAGATAAGACGAATATTAGAAATTGGATCATAGATCTATTAACGGAGGACATATCAAAACGTTTTCTACAATCCACACGAAGATAGTTACCAGTGCATCCATTTAGTGTGTGCTTATTTTTAACTTATTTTTTATTTACACTTTACCGCAAATTATATCCCGAGGGTGCAATAGAAATCGCATCGCTCTGTAGCCTAATTGAATGAAAAGACAGTAATTCTCTTTTTGACGACCAACTCAGGTCAGTTATTCATAAGTTTTGAGGACAAATGACCTTCTATTGTCACGGACAGTGTGAGGCTCGTGCCTAAACCATCCCTTAAACGACGTTGGTGCTACATAAATTTTGTATCTCTCTAAGAGCGACCGACTGACTGAATTGAATTAGGTTGGCGCTGCTGGTATCACTATTACATTAGGATTTCTGTTTCCTTCATATTCGACCAAAGCCATACAATTGCTACTAATTCAGCCAGAGAGACCTTCGTAATTAAATGACCGACAATTGTCTGACTAACTAATCAAGACACCCGACTGATCGTTTAGCATTCCAGTCAGTCAGTCGGTCAGTCAGTCAGTCAGTCAGTCAGTCATCCATTCAGCAAACACGTGAAGAAGTCGGTAAGTCAGACAGTCAGACAATTAAGTTATTAAGTCAGTTAGTCAGAAATTGTCTGAGCATGTCAGTCAGTCAGTCAGTCAATCCGTCAGTCAGTCAGCCAGTCAATCAATCAGTCAGTCAGTCAGACTGAGTCAGTCAGTCAGTCAGTCAGTCAGTCAGTCAGTCAGTCAGTCAGTCAATAAGATAATAACTCATTCAGTCAGCCAGAGAGTAAGTAAGTAAGTTAGTAGGTAGAACGGTCCGGAAATAAGTAAGTCATTAGGTAAGTAAGTTGATGACTCAGACAGCCATCTAGCCAACTAACTAACAGGCAAATCAATCAATTAACCAATCAATCAACCAATCACTCAGCGCAATCACGCACCAGCCAACCACCTTCCCTAATTTCTCTGCAACCATCGATAGTTACCAATCGGTGTGTGGTTCGTCGATGACGAGCAGGATTTTGCATCTGTCCCTCATCATCGCCGACTGGTTCGTCGACGCCGACGTTCTCTGGCCGAGAGGAGTGGCATTGACGGCTGCTCGCATCATTCCTTGGACCGCACTGATGGACGGCGACGAAGGAGCACTGGTCATCGGCGGTCGCCTGAGGTTCTGCTGCTGCTGCTGCTGATAGTGCGGCTGAGACTGCGACGGATGCGGACCGTACTGGTCCATCGCCCCGGTCGGATCGGATGCATCCTGCTGGAGGTCTTCCTGGAGGTCGCTCGAACTGAATCGACGACGCAGGAAGTTCACTCCAGACGAGAAGTTGTCCCGGAAGCTGGCGTAGGAAATCTTGGCGATTTATCGGCGATCGACCTGGAGAGCAAATGGTGACCGGAAGCCACCGGAAGATACTCGGCGTTAACCGGAAGTGGGCTGAAGAGACGGAAGCGTGGACGTCCTAGAGGCGGGTCGCATTCAATGTACGTGACTGGAAATACTTACGATGGAAGTTCTGTTTGCCGATGACCAACTGACCTAAAACAGAGACGAATTCATGTCTAAATAGTTAAATGTATATTATATATTTTAAATGTATATACAGTATGTATGTATGTATCTGAGCTTTTGTATAGCGCATTTTAAAGACTTTTAAAAAGCGCTGTACATGGTTGTACAATGGACCTAAACAGTTGCCTCTTAGCATAAGAAGAGACAGTGACAACCTTAGGATAGTTCGGGCCCTGTGCAGAGTATACTGTAGGGCCTCCCATGACACAAGTCAAATTGTTTTTTCTTTGTTATTATTTTTAGGGAGTCTTGTTCGTGTTAATTTTCTGTGACATTTTCGGGCTCTCTAAGTTGCGGGCCCCTAAGGCCGGCGCAGGTAGAGAATTAACTTGAGAGGAGTTAGAAACAGAAATACGTCCGTATGTGTCCTGTCTCAAAATCATACATCATATGCAATAATTGACGGTCGCAAGAACACAGCAATGCTACGTTTCCGAACAGTTTAGGCCTGAACTGACCTTACATCAACTGACCTGACCTTACATCACCTGACTTGACCTTACATTACCTGACCTGACCTTCCATCACCTGACTTGACCTTGCATTACCTGACCTTATATCACCTGACCTGACCTTACATCACCTGACTTGACCTTGCATTACCTGACCTTACATCACCTGACCTGACCTTACATCACCTGACTTAACCTTGCATTACCTGACCTGACCTTACATCACCTGACCTGACCTTACATCACCTGACTTGACCTTACATTACCCGACCTTACATCACCTGACCTGACCTTATATCACCTGACCTGACCTTATATCACCTGACCTGACCTGATCTAACCGTTGCATCATCTGAACCGACCATGTCTAACGCCTCTGACTGCCTAACATTTAATTTAAATTGGAAATTTATGAACAATTACTAATTGTAGCCTGTCAATAAGTCATGGATAATCAATAATAAGTGAATACTTAACTAATATTTGGTGACCGGAAATTCCGGAATGATGACTAAAAGTGCGCTTATTTCCACGAGGCAGTTCACCTGATTTCCACCGCCTCCTTGAGTCTTCTCTTTTTAACCGTGGTTGGACTGGGAGCGCCTCTGAGCAGGTTTCCTGAAGAGGCGCTATATAAATTTATTAAAATGAATGAATGAATGGATGAATAATATTTATCCTACGTTTCTAACATGCACATCGTGTTTAGGAAATTCTATTCTTTAGAATTCATCCAAGTCACGAATAAGCGCTATATAAAGCCTTCAACGACTGACTCTCTTTATCGTCGATCGTCTGCATTTTCTCGTTTTTATGCAGCGCTATTTTATGCATCTCGAAGCGACTAAATCAAAGGTTCCCGGTCGGAAGAGGAGTTTTCGAGGAGCAGTCGATCAGTGTCTCGAGTGGGCAGTTGCAGACGGGCAGATGCCTTCAGGCAGTAAGAACTGTAGCAATGGCAGTGAGGAACAGACCGCGAGCAATGTAGCAATGTAGACAGACCACTACAGAGCAAGGTCTGTAGTGGTCCATAATGACAAATGTTGCTGTACAATCACTTCAGTGGACATCTTAAATATCTCTGAATTCAGCAGAGACAACGCTGGATAGGCTATTCCCGTCGTCAGTCGTCAATCAATCAATCAATCAATCAATCAATCTCTGTCTGTCTGTCTGTCTGTCTGTCTGTCTGTCTGTCTGGCTATCTTGCTTTCTCCATCTCCTCGCTGTCCTTCTCTCCTACCTCTGTTTCTGTCTCTCATTTTGCCTTGGTCTGTCATCCCCTCTGGCTGTCGCTAGTTAGACTGTCTCATACTGACACGCCCTCTTTTACTGCCTACATGTCTGTCTCTGTCTCTGTTTTGTCTGTCTGTCTGTCTGTCTCGTCAGGCACCCTTCAGTCCTTGTCCATGTCGTTGGAGATCTCTGCAAGAGACGTGAAGTATAGTTATCGACCCGTTTGGTCGTGTAAAGAGAACCTCGGCGCCACCGCTGTTATACGACATCTGTTACTCCTTCGAAGCCCCGTCTGGCGTGCTGCCGATGTTTGTGCATCTGTCACGACATCTAGTGTGCTTCCGATGCGTCCACTGGCTAACGACTACCTGCAGACCCTAGAATCCTTCAGGCGATCTATCTTAATCTGATCTAACGACTTCTAATGCGCAGTACTGCGCCAGATCCTCGGCTCTAGCGTGTGATCGCAGAACTGGCAGGTGGATTTCACTAGACTAGACGACAGATGTTCAATCATGATGAGACGCTTGGCGAAAGAATACACAGAATAAAGAAAATGGCAGTGACGGAAGAGATAAAGGATTGTGAGTAATTATAGATAAGAGTGCTAAATCTTCAAGAGAATATGAAGAAACAGGTTGAAAGGGCAATTGTTGTTAAGGGAATGATTAACGGATCTGATTAGTGGAGTTAATAGAGTTTAAAGGTATAGGTTCAAGATAACGTAGGCCTCGACGGAAGCAAATGCAGATCAGGAATCATTTGTAGACTATAGAATTCAACATTTTTGGCTGTTTTAGTTATCAAAAGGATACATTTAGATATGAAATCCACATCTGAAGCTAGACCTTAAGACGCTCGGCAAAGGGCTGAGGTTAACTAGTAACTTATAACTTATTCCAGCAGATTCAGAAAACCTGCGCTATAAAGACGGGCAATGGCAGAAAGATGCGGACCGACAGGACTCGGAAGGCGCAACGGTGACTTGATCGAAGCCAGTGTGATTCTCGTTAACGTTAACGATAACGAAAATGTTCGTTAACGAACCAAAAATGATTTCGTTAACGATAACTATAACTGTAACTAAAAAATATCATTAACTATAACTATAACTAGGCCTATAACGAAATAACACTAACGAAAATTTATCGCTATTTTCGTTAATGAAATAAAAAAAGTGCAATATCGACAAACATGGCAAATTTAACCAAACGCAATATTTTATTCGTTTTAAACTATCCTGTTTATTGTTCCGAGATAAAATCAGAAAATGTGCTGCATATTCTCCTTCCGAATATTCTGGTTTCTTTTCCAAAATCTAATATTTCGAGTTTCTTTTTGAGGGAAAGATAATTTTTTCTTTCGATTTTTAATATTAGAGTGAGAAACTTGTTTTGATTTAATTTTCTGTGTTAAAAGGAATAGTATAAAAAGTTATCATGTTCAAATTAGAAATGTTCATAATAAAATTCAAATTTAATACACATTTATCCGAAAACGAGATTGCATTTTTTAATGGGAAAAATCCATTAAATATCTGTGACAGACAGTGATTACACAAGTAGGCCTACTGTAGCCATTAAGTATCAAATTCAAATCTAAATAACAACGTTTTGTTTTTTGGCAATTTCAGTTTTTTGCGTGTTAGAGTCATAGAAATATTCTGAGGGTGGGGTAATTTTCTTTGACATAATTTTGTTAGGGGGTCCTTGAATGTTTGACAGTTGATGACAACGGAGGAGATCAAAAACTGCCTGAAATTTGCTGACATAATTAATCGATGACCCCATATATGGACCAGAAGGAGTGCCTTTGGGGTCACTTGTAATTATGTACTAACTAAAATTAACTAAAATAAAAGTCCAGTGACTATAACTATAACTATAACTAAAAAATAATACTAACTATAACTGTAACTATAACTAAAATGAAAACCATTAACTATAACTGTAACTATAACTAAAATAAAATCTGTAAGGAGAATCACACTGGTCGAAGCTTATGACTATCAGTGGAAAGGATGTATTACCATGAGACAGATTTTTAAACCACTCAGTATGAACAAGGCTACAGTAGAGGACAATGAAAATACTGTTTAACACTTTAACGACGAGCGTGTACTAAAAGTGACTGGGAAACCAATGCAGCTCGTTGTTAAAGTGTTAAGAGACCTTTCTGGTTCCTAAAGCAACCATTGTTGAAACAAGACTTGTACATAGAAACCCTGGAATATCTTAGACGAAAAACACTGTCCCAACGATGCCACTGCAGCAAGGAGTGGAAATTAGCAGAATTTATCATAATCTGGCTTCTATGAAGCGGATCTTACAATGCATCTAATATAGATTAAGATTCCGTCACCCGTATTCAGAATCACTTTAGACCACTTTTTACACCACTGTGTAACGTTAACGAGGTATACCTGTGGTCTATAGACATACAGTTAATTTGGACTTTCGATCATGCAGACTAATTTCACTGCAAAAAAATGAAATATCAAACTAGGTTATAAAATATAAAAATCCTGGACGCAATCGTAAATTTATATAGCGCCAATTCCAAGAAGCATCAACAGAGGAGCCCCCGATCGGACAACATAAAACCACGATAAAACAGAAATTACAGAATGGTTCTCAGCTGGTGACAGAATAGAATGGAAAATGGCAACGGTGCTTGCAGCGCAGTTAGCAACCTGTTCCAGAATGATGAGCAGCTCGCAGGGAAGCTCATATGCATGCTTAGTTGGAAGTTCTGGGCCAGATTACAATGAGGTCACCTCGTGCTGTTGGGTCAAAAGATTGGCAGCCAGATTCACTTGACACACTGAGGTGCACAGTGTCCTAAGATAATATGAGGCACAACCATTCAGGCGGTTCCGCATTGGCATAAGGATCTCAAACTCTGCATGGTCCAGCAGTTTGACGCGCTAAGCTATAGACTTACGCCAGAAATTAGATGTTCACTTATAGCCTAATTAGGCGAGCCACAGCACACTACCACTGATTGCAGTGATGTTGGTGATGTTGGTAATGTTGATGATGTTGGTGATATTAATGATGTTGGCGATGTTGGTGGTGTTGTTGATGTTGGTGATGGTGGAGCTGTTCGATGGATCCGGATTGTCCCACGTAAAGGCCTTTAGGCATATGGTATTTTGTGACAGTAAGCAGTGACAACAGCATTTGTGCGTGCATAAATGCATCCAAATCTTTGGACCGCCTTATTATCCAATCCTCCATGAGTCCGGATTATTTATTAATAGCCTAGACAACGCACAAGGGCCAGACCATAACGACGGTGCGTCGTCCACAAGGCAACGGCTTTCTATTCCCTCGACCGCTGTTCACTGTCCACTCGACTTGCAAAAAACTTAATGAAAGTTTCCGCACGCGTGTTCCGCAGTTAACAACAGCACCGGAAATTGCACGATCAGATTAAAGACATGAATCATTCGCTCCGTCGCTTCTCCACCTTTCACACAGCGATGCAACTGACTCGGCAATGGCGGCCGACGAGAAATAACGCGAAAGAGTTTGCGGAAAGTGTCTCTTCCGATTGTTAATCCGCTCTCTGATCCGGTGATTAATATTACGCTTGGGAACTGTCATGGTATGGTGTCTGCCAGTTAAGTTATCAACACTGTGCACAGATTCATAGTAAGACAAATGCTCCCAAAAATTGACTGACGACCACTTTGACAAACAGATTATATATAACTTATGATAAGATGGTAGGTTGGAACTGCTGTTGTGTTTGAACTTCTGTCAGCGGATCAGTTTCACCTGCGGGAGTGAAAATCAAGTAGGGCCTAATGGTCGTAAGAAGTAGGCCTATAGGACCTATGCATAGTTCAAGTGCTATGCCTATACAGCAGTGCTTCTCAAATTTTCAGATGCTATAGTATACGGACCGTCAATTTTGTTTTACCAGCCATAACGCGAACCGGTGCTTTTCAACATCAGTTTAGGCTACATAGGCCACTAGGCCCCCTATAGGCCTATGGCATCTTGTATTGAGATTTAGATTTCAATATATTGCCACTGTTTATAAAAACTAGACCCCTATAATATCTTTGTTAATGTTGCATGTTTAAAACAGTCTGTTTATTATGAACATTGAACACTGTGTCGTGTCCTCATTTTTTATGTTTTATAGAGCTACTCTATATAAGTTAATGTTTTATTTCAGTACGATAAAAATTGTGATTTCCGGTTATCATTCCACGGCTAATCACTCGCGGACCACAGTTTGAGTTGCACTGTCCTATAACGTTCTTTACAGAGGAGGATTTTCTGTTGATAAACTAACTGTAGGCCTAATGAGCTGACGCCGTTCCTGTTGTTATTCTGAAGCGTCGAGAAGCGAAAGGTGAAACGACAGTTAATTTGCGGTAACTTAAAGCGATGAAAAGATGTTAATAAAGATTTTGAAAATGAGTTTTTGAATCCTGATATCCTGAATCCTGATCTCGTCCTCGACGAACCCGCCTTAGCAGCTCCTATGACTCTTCTTCTCTCTCGTCTATCTGACAACCGGATTCGAATTCACTTAACATCTCTAGACGTGTTGTGCTGACACGGAACAGAGCTCGTGAATAAGCTGGTGCCCTGTGCTTAGCTTCAGATAAGCGCTTTAGAAATAATTATAAAGATTACGATTACGACACCGTGTGATAATATTCAACTCGCTTTGGCAGCCAATTGTAGCCTATACGATATCGGTCGGTAAATGAGATTCGTTCGTTATTTGATTTTTGTTGGCTGAAATTCGACTACTAGTGGACTAACTGTAGTCCGGCAACCCTTGTCCATAAAACATGAGAAATAATTTTAGATGCTTAGACACTTATTTTTCTCATCGGTAGTCTAATCCACCAGATGTGGAGGAATTTTTTAAAGATACCTCTATGTTGAAGAAGTATAAGCTCTTACCTACTTCTAGGATGACCCGTAAGTCTTGACCTCACAGCCAGGCCATCTATAAGCTAAAGTCAATCGTCAAGCTCCTTTCCTCTGGCAATGTGTGCTAACCTTAGATTAGACTGTCTATTGAATGAGCTTTTATCGTACTTATTCATATGATACTTTTTAAAGCGTTTCTGTTGCTCCTCCATTTTATGGTTAACTTATAAATTGCTCATTGAACGACTCTTTGCTTTATCCAGTTGTCAGTTGAGTAATTGATTGGTTAACTCAGTTGAGTAAATCATTGTTCTACCAATTCCAGTCACTACTTGATTTACCAAGTTGAGTCTGCCAACTTGAGTCATTCGGACTCATTCCTTAGTTCACCCAGTCTAGTCACTCCTTGCTCACCCAGTCCAGCAGCGTAAATTCTTGATTTATTCAGTCGAGTAACACTTTAGTTTAGCCAGTTGAGTAGATCCTTGGTTTACCCTTTACCCAGTCCAGTCAGTCTATGGCTGATTTTGTTTAGTAACTCTTGATGAGTTATATGCCCCGAGTCGGTCATTCTGGATCTGTGTATTTCATAGGCTTAAATTATGCTGTTTCAACTGGCCTAGGCCTACCATGCTCAAAGGGTTCTCCATCAATTCTTCTCATTCGGCTGATCCTCTTTTCTCTACGCACACAAACACGCGCACCCACACACCAACATTTCCTCTTCTTGCGTGTCTCTTTTTTTCTGGTCCGATCCAATATCCATGCACAGACTTAGCTCTAAAACAGCACTGGCTCAGTTCGACGCTCAATATAAACGGAAATCTGGCGCCAAATGAATTATACCCAAAGTCTATCTGACGCTTTACTTCCGTTTCCTCCATTCGTCTTCCCGAATACTTGTATCTTCTGCAGTGATTTAATTTTCCGACCAAACGATCTGTATAAATCCTGTCGGTCCACTGCTGTTCTTCCCCGGTTTTAAACGCAATTACACAGTTCAACGGTCTACCAACGTGGAGAAAATTCACCGTGGCCGTCGATAGAGCCACAAGAATAAGAAAACGTCAATACAGATTAAGAGAAAGACTAAGAAGAACAGACAAAGGAAAAGATAAGACCAACAGTTTCAGCGATGAAGCATTCATAACAATAAATTTTGAAATGTCTCTACACAGAAGGGTTGATGAAACCAACAGAAGATGCAAGAGCTAAAGCTACCAGGACATATTATGATCCTTCACCTCGGTAAACTTAGCAACACAAACCGGAAAACATGGAAACATAAATTCATATTTTAGTAATTATTTATTTATAGCAGAATTTACAGGTTAAACATAAGTCACAAGTGTGCACTTAAATAAAAGGAATTCAACTACATTTGAAATTTCCCAAAAATTTGTTGGAAATCGTTGTTTAATTGGAAAACAGGCAAGTCGAAAAATACTGAAGCTAGGCCCTAATACTGATTGAACACTTATGACATCAATAAGAAACGGATCCAAATTGGTATCAGCCAATCGCTAGATCGAGGAGGTAGGCCTACTGCTTCTATTAAACGAGATGGTCTTAGAAGCGTTAGTAAATACTATATATCCTCATAGCTAAACACTCTGCGCAAATATGAGCCACTTTATTCTGATTAGCCTCGGCATATTGCGTGTGACCACCCTTTCTTTCTCCCCTAGCTCTGTCTGTCTGTCTGCCTGTATGTATGTCTGTATGTTTGTCTCTCTTTCTCTGTGTGTGTTATCTAGCTGACCAGGGATTGAAACCATACACTTTCCATTAACTGTATGTATTGACGGAAAGGCTCAAAACACGAAAGAACGCAATGCGTTATGCATGTCCATCTGTGTTGCAAGCTGAGAAACGGACGAACAAGGGCATTGTCTTGATGACAATAATTATTGACTGAAGGCACGTGGCCTGCCCTCTCTTTGTGTCACTCTGTCTTGCTGTCCGTCTGTCTATCCGCCAGTCTGCCTCCCTGTGTCTCACCGCCACATTTTACCAATAATTTGAAGCCTTTGGTGCAAGAACCAGGTAAGTAGACTTACCTGAAAATCGGGCAAGTTGGCTCAAAATGTTCATGACACAGAGGCACATTCATGTGATAAATTTTACCTTGGTAGACGCCTATATATCTGCAAAATTAAGTGGAGTAGGTAGGACAATTATAATCAGGCATACCTGCCTTGAGAATTATCGCACACGTGTGCTATGATTTCGTGCATTAGTCAGAGAAATCAACAAACCAGGTTATTGCACAGAAGATCATAGCTACAACTAAGCCTCTCGGTTGTGTGCAGTAGATATATAAATGAACAAAACCAATTCTTGCAAGCAACCATAAACCAGTTAAGTATGCTCGAATGTATTAGTGGAGTAAGTAACGGCATAATAATAATAATAAACGACCAAGAGACGAGAGGCTCGATAGTCTATGGGGAAACGATTCGGCCGCTATATTACTCATGTTTGAGTTCTATTAGTGCATTTACTATTTCTTTTATTTCAGCTTTACGATTTCTTAATGATGTGATGATTTCGTTGCAAATACTATGTTTGTTTATTGACCTTGTTCTTGTGCATTAGGCTCACGGTTCTTTAATGTTTACCATTTCCATGCAATAACAATTAAGGTTTGTTCACATATTTTATTCTTGCATCAAAACAAGTTTCCAGCACTACACGGAAGTTGCCGTGCAATAACCAGGTTTGTTGTTATCACAGAAGAATTAGCGACAGCAGGACGTGGGAAATTGAATTTCTATATGCACTTTATGTTTTTAAATTGTCTCAATATATATTTCTTATAATTATTTCCTGCACTAAGGGGCAAGCTTGTGAAGAGAGGAAATCATTCACAATCATTTTGCCGAAAACTATGAAATTGCATAAACCTGTATCTTGCAACAATTGCTTCAATTATAATGCAATATCGATGTATTCATCAAATCTCGCTCACCTAGAGTCTTAGCGTCGACCAGAAAATCCATATTAAATTGTTTGACATGAAAGTTCGTTCTGGAACGTCTTAAGCATGCCCATCTGTGTTGTACATAGCTGAGAAACGGAGAAGCTTCACAAGGCAGATTATTCTTTTCAAATACGCAAAATCCAGAGGGGGCAAATGCTCCCCATTGTCCCCCCGACGTCCATGAAAGTATTCATAATTTAAACTTTGATACTACTTAGTTTTTCTGTTGCAGGTCTGCTACTTATCGATGCATGTACAGCTGAATCCACGTAGCCTAACCCTAAACTATGCATTATAATGGTAATAAACTGTCCTGCAAGGTAATGGCGCGTGGAATGTGTAACATGATATACTTATATAAATACAACGAGAGGCCCAGTCGTCAGAAAGAAAGGATCGCAGGAGATTATGCAAAGAAATGCAAAACAAATTAAAAGATTATGTAAAGAAATGTAAAAGAAATTAAATACCCAAATAACCTTCTGTCTCCACTATTTCTTTCTTCATTACAATGTGTCAATACATCACCGATCAAAGCGATCTATACATAAATTCATACTACACTGAATCACATAAACAAAGCTATCTAGACTGAAAGTATAAAATGAATCATACAAGTAATCTGCGGCTCACTGCAGGCTGTTCAAGTGACAGAAAACGTAGGCCTATAAGAGATATGGAACAACATGTCAACTCAGTTTGCAGTTGACCCTCGCCGAGACATTTCTTCCAGACTTGCTAATTAGCGTAACTGACAATACAGGTCGACAGTGTACGTTTGCCACTTAAACGCAAGGTGAGCAATCTTTATCATGAGAGAGTTAGTTCTGTGGAGAGTTAAAAGTAAGAACTTGCTGCCATAAGTTTCCATCTCGTCTTTACTAGTAGCATTGTAATAAGGCAGTAGCAGCACTGCTGTCCATTTCGTCTTTAAATATATCTATTATAACGTGATTAACGTCCCTTGGTACAACTATTAGGATATGATAGTTCCTAATTTGCAATATGCCCCGGCAATAGGTCGGATTACATTACTTATTACACAAAAAGTACCATTGTAGCCTATAGGTCTATGCATCTCCTTGATTGCTAAATCTAAGTATTTTAAGATAAATATTATTAATCTGCGAGTCTCGGTGTTGCACAAAAGACATATCTTCAACGACCCATACAAATTTGTAGTAGCGTTCTAACCTAAATGAACACTGGTGACTATATGTTCATTTGATGAATGCATTGACATTGCACTATAATTTGTACGATGTGGCAGCGAGACAGAGGCAGACAGACAGACAGGCAGACAGACATACAGACACGCCTTAGCAGCCCCTCTGTCTCTTCTCTCTGGTCTCTCTGGCAACCGGACTCGGATATCCACTGGACATCTCTGGACAACCCATCTGACACGACGTAGCGCTCTTGAATGAGCTGGTTCCCTGCGCTTAACTTTCGAGTAGCGCTTTAGAAATTTTATATAGTTTTACGATTACGTTTCAAACTCTTCGACATTAATAAAATCATTGCCATTTATAAATTATATGTACAAGCCCTGTGACGAATCCATCACAATATTATTACAGCTGTTAAGACATAAAATACGTCTAGGCTACGGGAGAAATTCAGATGAGCTCCTTCTTGAACTTTGAAACAACAAATATCCAGATAAGAAACAAATGTAATCTAATGTAAAGTAACATAACTCTGATTACACTACATGCTTTAAAAACTGAAAAAAGAAATATTCATATATGCCAACAAATATCTGAACTCTTAGTGTTTACGTGACTACGTGCACTCAACGGTGTGCATGAACTTCGCGTCTGTAGATGAATTATGCCTTGATATGTGTATACAGACATAAGGTACTAAAATAGCCTACTAGCCTGCGAACTCTCCTAAATAAAGTCCACAAATATGTATATAACAGTTGCGCTCATAGGCGTAATTTGTGGGGGGTACGAGGGGTACCCGTACCCCCACTTTTTGGACTGGGGGTACAGTACCCCCCACTTTTTGAACAATGCCAATCAATATTTTGTTATTGTGCCTTCCCAGAGATCGCAGACTCAGCCTTGCTTCGTGTATGTAAGAAATTGGTACCCCCACCTTTTAGACCAAAGTAACGCCCCTGTTTGCGCTGACATAGTTGAGGTTCTTAAAAGATCACAATATTTTGACGCCCAATGTGTCTGTCGCATGCAAGTTAACGGGCCAAAGCCCATTTTAGCACCAAGGCACTTATCGTAGGCCACTGGTCATCCTTTGCTGACGACAATGGGTTCAGATCTCTTAGGACCTCGTTTGACACGATCTGTATAATGACACTTGTCTATAGAGATCTAGAACTATAACTCAGTTCCATCGACTGACGCCTGTTCTTCTTCGCAAAAGCCTTATTGGTTAGCAGTATGTAAATATGTACAATGGTATATAATTTCCCGAGGGCCTTGGTACAAAGAAATGCGTTTGAGGACAGTTTGAAAATGCGTACGGAGCAAAGCAGCGCTACTATACTATGAAACAAAAATGGGAAAAAATAAAATAACAAAATTAATGCTATGATGCTATCAATTCTGAGACGTACGCCAAATACATCGAAATTTTCTAGGCAATTTTAGAGAAGCATTGAAGTGTTTCTATTTGTGACTTAGTTTGCTGTTAGGTGTTTTGGTAGAAGGATTTTAATCCCTAGAGAAAACATACATTGTTGAAAGAATAGCTGCACGATGGCCGTAGTTTCGAGTTGCGATGGTAGTTGGTTTAAAGAAGAAAAGGGTTCGAAACCTGCTCTGTTTTTCTAATGACAGGCAGAGTATGTCAGCGCGGCAGCGTATGCCAGACACTTCTGTTCGGCTGTTATTTCACGTCTACAGATGCGAGCCTTAAAGCCACGTACTCACTGGTGCAGTGTTTCCCAACTTGACTGCCGCGGCATCCAGGAGTGCCGTGAACCTGCTGTAAGGGTGCCGCGGTCGAAAATATTTGTGCAGCTATTCTTTCAACAAACGCATATAGTTCTGTCTCGCATCAATGACTACCTGACTTCTGACTCACTCCTTAACCCACACCAGTCTGGTTTTATCAAGCGTTTCTCCACTGAAACCGTACACAATTTCCTCTACAATAAACTGGTTTCTGCCATATCTCATCATCAGGTCTCTTGTCTCTGCCTCTTTGATATTTAAGCATCCTTCGACACCATTGATTACAACATTGATCATTACAAGGACAGTCAACCTGGTTCGGGTTGCGGGAACTTCTCTCCTCTAGATTCACTCATATCTCTCCTCCCGCTCTTACTTCGTTAAAACACCGGAAGTCTCGTCCCAATGATTCCCTCTCACTTGTGGTGTTCCTCAAGGCTTTGTTCTCTTTTACTCATCCTTTACACTACTCCACTCAGCTCACTCGTTCAAGCATCCTCAGTTGACCATCGCCTATATGCTGCAGGGCACTCAATTATTCATCTTGTTCTCTCCAAACGGCTTCTGCGACTCAATAGATCATCTTCTTGATGTTGTTACACAAATCTCCTCCTGGATGTCATGTGATCTTCGGTGTTTGAACCCGTCTAAGCTGAATTCATACTTATAGGCCTTCGTAACAAGCTTAAGAAAGTTCCAGATCCCCTCTATTTCCCTCAACCCAGACTCTGCATCCACCCACACATTCACTGCCAATTCTCCAATCTGCAACCCTAGGTGCACTTTTCGACCAAGACGTTAGCTTCTCAAAATATATCACTCATCTTTCCCGCTCAAACTCTAACCAGAATTACCCCAAATATCTACTCCATCCTATGAACTCATTAAACTTTTAAGTTTTACCTCTAACATACCACCTCTAACTCACCTCTAGCTTATCATTATTCAACGAGGTTGTGAACTGAGTTTTGTGTACAGTTTTGCAGTGCGAGATATTTAGCGTATATATTTAGTACGCTTACTTTAGTTTCACGTGTATATGTATATATGATAGATGTATAACGTTTAGTCTTAGTGACACGCGCGGCCGGTCGATATCGGCAGCGGCGCGCTATATGTATATTATTAGAGTTCGCTTATGCGCACGGAAGACAGGTGTGTCAAGAGGCGCGAAGAATTATGCTGACTAGAGAAGTTTGAATTCGATGTTCGCTGTAGTAGTGTGGCTGACTAGTTGAGTTGTAATCGAATTGAGTTCTGTCTGTTTGTTTCTTATTAAACTGAAAAGATATTAAACGGTGTTGCTGATTAATTCAGGTTATACTTATACGTAGAATTAGTGTTCAAAAGGTGAACGTTAAATAGGCGTTAAGTACGAAGAGAACAAGGATTTAATCAGAAGGATTGTCAACGGAAGGATTGGGTTGACATTATTGGTGGCAGTGACGGTGTGGATAAGAACTCACGGTGGATAAGAACTCACGGTGGATAAGAACTCACGGTGGATAAATACTCACGGTGGATAAATACTCACGGTGGATATAAACTCACGGTGGATTAAAATTCACGTTATCACCTCCTTCGGCGGATAGAAGAATCTACGACGGTGATAAAAGAATTTACAACGGTGTTAGAAGAATCTGCGACGGTGTTAGAAGAATCTACGCGTTGTTGCTGTGTGACGAGTTTACGATATCAACGACGGTGGAACACGAGAAACGGTATAAAAATTTCGTTGTTTTCCACGAACAAATACAAAAGAAATCCCGTTTGTTTATCGATTCACACACCAAGAAAAACTGTGACTTCTTTGAAAAGGGAAATCACCAAAGTAAACAAGTAAGATGGAGAAACTAAGTGCTGAAAGACAAGCAGATATTAAGAAGATGTCTACGGAAAGGCTGAAACAGCGTTTGTTGAAAGCCGGTTTTAAAGAAGAACAATTAGAAGGTATGTCACGTGGTGACATGATACAGGAACTCGCTGAAGTGTGGGTGAAAGAAGAAGTCGAAGAAGAAGGTGCCGTTGGCGGTGCCGTAGAAAAGGTTATTGAAAAACCTCCTGCGCCTATGTCTATGGAAATGTTAATACAGTGGATGATGATGAAAGAAGATAGAGAGGAGAAACGCAGACAGGAAGAGAAAGAGCTGAGACAAGAAGCAGAACGTGTAAGACAAGACGAATTGCGCTTGCAGAGAGAGAAAGAAGAGAAAGCAGAACGTTTGCAGAGAGAGAAAGAAGAGAAAGAATTGCGCTTGCAGCGAGAGAAAGAAGAGAAAGCGGAACTTGCAAGGCAAGAGGAATTGCGTCTGCAAAGAGAGAGAGAAGATAAAGCAGAACAAGTGCGTAAGGCAGAACTTGAATTGCAAAAGAATCAGTTTGAGATTCAGTTAGAACAGTTGAAAAGAGATAGGGAAGATGCTGAAAGAAGAAGATTGGAGCAGATGATTGAATTTGAAAAAGCTAGAAAAAGTGATGAAGAGGTTCGTCAGCAACAGATTGAAGCAAAGAGAATGCGTGAAGAAGAAAAAGAAAAAGCGCGAACGTTAGAGTTAGAACGCGCAGAACAGATAAGACAAGAAGAACTCAAATTTCAGAAAGAAAGTTTGGAAAAGGCAGAGGCAGAAAGACAAGAACGTCTGAAACTGGAGAAATCAAAATTGACATTGAAAGAAACGCAAATGAAAGAAGAACGGGAAGCAGAAAGAAGGAAACAGCAAGAAAGTGAAACTTTGGTGTCAAAAATTAAGAAAATCGGTGATGCAATGAAGCATGTATTGCCTCAAATGCCAAGTGATATGATGGAGGTACCATTATATTTTGAAACAGTCGAGAACGCATTTCGTAGCTTTGCTGTGGAGAAGCCGTTTTGGGTGAAATTATTACTACCATTGATGACGCCGAAAGCTCGAACTGTTCTGAATAGATTGTCATTCGATGATCTAGACAATTATGATAGAGTCAAGCAGCACTTATTAAAAGAATTTAAATTGACTTCGAGAGAATACAGAGCCAGATTTGTGGATGCTAAGAAGACAACAGAAGAGACTTATACGATGTTTACGGCAAGACTGAAGAACTTGTTAAACTATTACGTGAGAAGTCGAAACGTGAACAAAGAGTATGATACGCTCTTTGATTTGCTGGTAGCGGATAAGCTGAAAGAATGTTTACCGCCAGGTCCACTACAGTTTGTATTGTCGAAGGAAGGAACTGACTGTCTTCAAGCTAGTGCAGTGGCAGACTTAGCAGACATTCATGTAAACAATCGAATTGGGTTTGCGTTCCCAAACATAAACAGTTATCCTTCTCAACGTTCCGTAAACCAAAGCCAGAGTGGAAAGTGGAAAAGTAATCCAGAAACAGGGAATCAGTTTAAAGGTAAAGAAGTCAAGGCTAGTGTCCCTGTACCCAATGAGACCAGAGACGTGACGTTTGGTCGTCAGGGATTTAACAAATCGTCAGCGCCGTTTGCCAAGAGGGAAGGCAACACATCGTTTACGCAGTATAAGAGATATGAAGGCAATGAACAACGAGGTATGGTGGTGAAGCGTTGTCACAACTGTGGTTCAGACAAACATTTGGTTAAATTTTGTCCAGTTCCAGTGGCAGCAGCTAGTTCTAGCAGAAATCAAGAACACACAAGGGTGAATTTGATTCAAGTGGTTAGTGATACAGATAATCAAACCGCGAGTCAAGAAAACCAAGAGACTGAAGTAAAGTCAGTAATGAAATGTGGTATTCAAAAAGAAATTCTATTGGATGCTGAAATTCAGAGAGAAGTCATAGGAAAAGATGACAGTCGAATATTGAAGAAATCGTTCTTGCAATATGTTGAGGTTGAAATTCGTGCAGTAGACGGTAAAGAGCCGGTGAAAGTCAAAGCACTGAGCGACTCGGGTGCAGAGATTCCGGTGATTAGTGAAGAATTACTGGAAGGCATGAAGGTGGAACAAATTGGAAAAGTGAATTTGCAATGTGTGGCAGGAGATGCCATTCCTGCGAAGTTAGTGAAAGTCGATGTTAGACTGTGTGATAGTGACGTGGAAGAAGAGGGATGTCCGCGTAAAATCCAGTGTTCACTTACACCTTATGTCACCTTGATGTGTGCTAGTATTGCAAAGATGGGCAGTACAGAAAGATTCTTGTTGCATCCAGAGATAATTGCCGAATTAAAAGCCGTACCACAGATGAAAATTAAAACGATACAAGGAGATGTGAGTGTACAAGCAAATGTAATGACGAGAGCGCAGAGTCGGAAACAGGAAATGGTAGATGTTGATGAGAAGAGTGAAACTGAAAGTTCAAGTGATGAGGAAAACGACAGTAATGAGCAACGAAGCTTATCGCGAGATGGTATAACATCAGAGATGAATGAGCAAGAGATGGCTGCATGCGAGAATGGCACATTAAATGAAATTGAAGAAGACAATGAATGTGATGTGGGGATAGGAGACTTGTATAGAGATGAAGAGATGGACGAAGAACAAAAGGTGCAGATTGCCGATTCGAAGAAGTTCGAAGAGCAACAGAGAAAGGATGAATCGTTGAAGCCATGGTGGAAGTTAGCACAAGAGAAAGAATCTGAATTCTGTGTGATCAACGGTTTATTACATAAGAAGTATCAGATATTAGACCAGACGATATATCAACTAGTGTTACCAAAAGAGAGACGAATTAAAGTGATGGAATTGGCGCATGAATCGGTATTTGGAGGACATCTAGGAGAAGAGAAAACAAGAGAACGAATAAAGTTGTCTTTTGTATGGCCAAAGATGAGAAGAGACATTGTGAAATTTTGTAAGTCTTGCGAGAAGTGTCAACTAAAGGCAAGGAGTTTGGTGATGGATAGAGTACCTATCACTCCGGTCTCAAGAGAAGAGGTCGCCTTCAAGAGAATGACGATGGACCTCGTTGGCCCGATCGATCCAGTATCTGCTGCAGGTCACAAGTATTGTTTATGCATTGTGGACTCGTGCACCAGATGGCCTACAATCTTTTTATTGAAATCGCTGACAGCGAAGGCTGTGTGTGAAGCGTTGATGGAACTATTCATGAACGTTGGTGTGCCGTCCGTGATTACAAGTGACCAAGGAACGAACTTCACAGCCAGTTTGACAAGAGAATTTCTCAATTTAATGGGCTGTAGTCCAAGATTCGACACACCAGGACACCCAGAGGCTGCTGGATTAGTAGAAAGATGGAATCAGACATTTAAAAAGATGATCCATCATGTGATAATAGACAACCCGAGGAAATGGCACAAGATAATTCCTTTCACAGTGTGGGCATTACGAGAAGTGCCGAATGCAACTACTGGAGTATCACCATATATGCTTGTCTATGGGAAAATTCCGAGAGGACCATTGGCAATATTAAAAGAGAGTTGGACTAGAGAAATAAACTTACCACCTCATGTTGGAGTTAAACCAGAAAAGTATTTGAAAGAACTCAAAGAAAATATGGAGAAAGCATTATTGTTTGCAGAATCTTACTCTCGAGAAAAGCAATTACAATACACGAATCAGTATAACAAGAGAGCAAAGCACAAAGAATTTGAAGCTGGTGAGAAAGTCATAGTTTTGTATCCAACGTCAACAAACAAACTTATTTCTCGATGGCATGGTCCATGTACGATCATACATCGAAGATCAAAGTACTCTTATTTAGTCGATATGGGTGAAAATGGTCGAAAAATAATTCACGCCAACAAGATCAGAAAATATGTTACTCGAGCATTAAGTTGTGGTCTAATCGTTGAAGAAGATGAAGATTTTGGTTCAGTGGTTGAATTACCAATGAGGAATGAGGTTCAAGATGACAAGAATTCACTTAACCTCGATCCTGAACAAATTAGCCATTTGACAGTAACTCAGCAAGAACAGTTGTTGAAAGTTTTGAACAAATACTGTGACAGATTTTCAGAAAAACCCGGATTATGTACATTGGTTGAACATGAAATTGAACTAAAACCAGGATTTCGTGAAAAGGAATTTGCAGCATACCGAATTCCTTTGATTTATCGAGCAGAAGTGGAACGTCAGATCAAAGAAATGTTAAAAACAAACATTATTAAACCATCATCGAGCAGAATGGCAAGCCCTTTGGTTATTGTTAAAAAGAAAGACGGATCTTTAAGACTTGCCTGTGACTACAGATATATTAACTCATTCACAGTGGATTGTAAATATCCGATGCCGATTGTCAGAGACGTTTTGAACAAAGTTGGAAAGTCTAATGTGATTTCTATTTTGGACTGTCGAAGTGCTTATTGGACTTGTCCTGTAAAACAATCTGATCAATGGAAGACAGCTTTTGTAACACATAATGGACTGTATGAATTTACTCGTGTTCCTTTTGGAATGATAAATTCAGGCCGAACTTTTGTTAAGGCGATAAATTTAGTTTTACAGCCTATAAGTGACTTTGCAGAACCGTATGTTGATGACATTGCTGTGCATTCTGACAGTTGGAAAGTTCACTTGCAGCAGTTAGATGCATTTTTGATGCAAATGAGATTGCATAACGTTACCTTAAATTTGAAAAAATGCATATTTGGTAAGTCTGAAGTAAGGTTTATCGGTCATGTGGTTGGGTCTGGTAAGATAAAGATGAATCCAGACAGAATTGAAAGTTTGACTAATTTGAAGATCCCAGAAACTAAGAAGCAAGTTAAGCAACTGCTTGGATTTTTTAATTATTACAGACAGTTTATTAAGGACTTTGCACAGATTGCGAAACCGCTATCTGATTTAACTAGTAAACGTGTTTCTGATAAGATTGATTGGACTGTTGAACATCAGCAAGCATTTGATTTACTTAAAGAGGCTGTTCGATCCAAAGTAGTATTATATGTTTTTGAAGTGGGAAAACCATTCAATTTGTACTGCGATAGTAGTGACTTTGCAGTCGGTGCTGTTTTAACACAGATGGACGACAAGGGAATAGAACGCCCTGTGTCATTTATCAGTCAGAAATTAACTGATACCCAGAAGAGATGGGCTACTGTGGAAAAGGAAGCCTATGCTATTGTTTGGGCTTTAAACAAGTTAAAAGAAATTATAATTGGATCAAAAATTTTCAATTTTACTGATCACAATCCTCTTACATATTTGACTGAGTCAATGTCTAAGTCTGCTAAACTTGTGCGTTGGGCGTTAGCCTTACAAACTTTTGATGTTGAGGTGAAGTACAAGAAGGGCAGATTGAATGTTATTGCTGATTGTTTGTCAAGGTTATAAGTAATCGTAAGACTGTTCATTAATTATTTAGATATATATATATGTTTCATGTATTTTGGTAATTTCGCAAATTTTGAAATTTAATTTGCTCAATTCCAGAAAAAGGAAGGAGGTAATGTGAACTGAGTTTTGTGTACAGTTTTGCAGTGCGAGATATTTAGCGTATATATTTAGTACGCTTACTTTAGTTTCACGTGTATATGTATATATGATAGATGTATAACGTTTAGTCTTAGTGACACGCGCGGCCGGTCGATATCGGCAGCGGCGCGCTATATGTATATTATTAGAGTTCGCTTATGCGCACGGAAGACAGGTGTGTCAAGAGGCGCGAAGAATTATGCTGACTAGAGAAGTTTGAATTCGATGTTCGCTGTAGTAGTGTGGCTGACTAGTTGAGTTGTAATCGAATTGAGTTCTGTCTGTTTGTTTCTTATTAAACTGAAAAGATATTAAACGGTGTTGCTGATTAATTCAGGTTATACTTATACGTAGAATTAGTGTTCAAAAGGTGAACGTTAAATAGGCGTTAAGTACGAAGAGAACAAGGATTTAATCAGAAGGATTGTCAACGGAAGGATTGGGTTGACAGAGGTCATCTGATTATCTTTGTCTGGTCATACCTAAATCAAGACCTGTTCTTGGTGAACGGCTTTCTCGGTTGCTGGAACTAGTTTTTGGAACTCTCTTCCTGTGTGTGTGCGCTCTGCTCAGTCGCTTGTGTCATTTCGTTCTCAACTTAAAACTTACCTCTTTCAAATTGCTTATCCACCATAGGCTGCCTCTCTGTCTTACAGACTGATCTTCTGGATATTGACCTGATTACGGGTTGGTTTTGGGGTGCCATCTGTTGATGCCTTGTGCGTTAGACACCGGCGCGATAGAAGTTAATAGTTACAATTATAATTAACTATATCTTCACATGACTTTCGCTCAAATCTGACAACGCTGTTCTAGCTCAAATTATATCCTGAGCCATCTTCTTCTCCTTACCTCCCTCGTCACTTCAACTCACAGCATCCACCGTAACCGTCTGACTGTCTGCCTACCTGATCCTTTGGAACAGATTCTCCCCTCTGCCTGCCTATAGATTTTGTTTTGACTAAGCGCCTGTGAATAAGCTTGTTCTTGCGAATTGGCTTTTTGGACGCTGTAGAAATCTCGAGATTACGATTACGATTACAACGCACCAGACGCACAGACAGGTAAGAGTGGTCATCCATGACGGACAACGATGACGTGGCGAGCATTAGTGCGAGAAACAAGAGATGTTTGCGGACTTACCTTGTTCCAACAACGATATTTCCCTTCGACGACGACTGAGTCTGGCGTGTGGGCCGAAGGACTTGCTGCTCCTCCTCGATACACTCGTTCGCTGCTTCCGTTTCTCCTTCTCTCCGTCGATCTTGATCGATCTCAAGGCGTGGCCGCATTCGTTGGAATTTATGATAATCCAGAGATCGATAATTCGTGTCCGGTGCAACAGCGCAGGCAGTCTGTGCGTCCTCTAACTGCCCAGTCTGGCAGCCTGCGTCCGATGGTCGCCGCTCAGGCCGCTGTCTGGCCACAGCGGGGCCAAGGCTGACTGCATGCGCTCCTCTCCATCCCTTTACTGGCGGCTGATCGAGGCTCCGCCTGGCATCGTCGTCTGTAGGACGCAAAATCAATGAGCGAAGACACGGCGCCATGATCACTGATTAGAATCTGACGGTTATGGACAAGTAGGAAAACGCAAAGAAGGGAGGAAGGTATGTAGGCATGAGGGAAAGAAGGATAGAAGAAAGGAAGGCAGAAGGGATAAAAGAAAGGAAGGAAGGAATTAATAAGGAATAGAAAATAGGAAAAGAAGGAAGGAAGGAAGATCAAAGCTAGGCATGAGCCATGAATAACGGAAAGAGGGAAGGCAGAGAGGATGGAAGGGCGTGGGTGTGAAGGAAGGATGAAGGTCGGAAGGTAGACATGAATAAGAGAAGGAAGGAAGACCTCAAGAAGGAAAGCGGGAAGGACTAATGAAAACAGAAGGGAAAAAAATGGAAGGAAGGAAGGAAGGGCATTAGTCATACTTGAGGGAATGAAGAAAAGGAGTAAAGAAAAGAAGGAAGGAAGGAAAGTAGGAAGGAAGGAACAATAGATGGTGGGAAGATGGACAAGTAGGAGGAAGAAAGAAGAAGGAAGAAAGGAGGGAAAGAAGGAGGAAGGAGTGGAAGAAGGGGAGAAGGAAAAAGAGAAGGAAAATAAGGTGGAAAGAAGAAAGGCTGAATGGATGAAGGAACGGAAGTAAGGAGAGATCGACGGAAGAAAGGGAGGAAGTAAGTTAGGCAGGAAGAAGGGAAGAAAAGACAGGAAGACATTCTAAGTAAGGAACGAAGAAGAGGAGGGAAGGAATGAAAGAGGAAAAAAGGAAGAAATGAAAACAGGAATTTTATACACGAATGAATGAACAAATGAATGAATGATAGAAAGTAATAAAGAAGAAAAGAAAGGATGCTTGGCGTAACATAGTCTATCGATCGTCTTATGAATGGTAAGAACTGATGCGAAAACTGTGACCTTTGCCCTTTAACTTCAGTCTATCGGTAGCGTTACGCAGTCAGGATGGCTGACCGGCTGTAGGCTAAAGTGGCTGCTGTCCCATTACCCAGACAATTTATGCCAAGCTTACTGGTGCGAATTGGAGAACGAAAGGTCACGCTTCAATGCAGGTAGTTTATTGCGCATACCATGAATGCTCCTAAAAACAATTACACTTCGCAGTCCTAGTTCATTGGACTGGATAATAGGTAGAAAGAAATCGAATTTATTTATTTTTATGCTCA
>OY744605.1:55778921-55796421 GCA_963556255.1 Allolobophora icterica
TGCAAAACTTGTAGTTTTGCTAACGTAAAATATATTGCCTCTAGGATTATGTTTTGAGGTGCCCCAACTCTGAAAACCTATCCCATTAAAACTGAGAAATTGAGATCTTAAATAATAGACTAGGCTTGGAATTTTAAAATGACCATGTTAGAAGCAAATCATGTAACAAATTTGCTAATAGGTGTTTCTAGACTAATTTGACCCTTCTGAAAACGAAAATCGTGGTTAGCAAGCTGGATTTTGAACGGTTGCATGGAAAAACAAGATGGCGGCCAAAATGGAGGCCAATATCTTCAAATGGCTATAAGTAAAGTCATGTTTGCGATGGAAACATGATTTCAGAGTCTAAATGAACATTTTCGGGATCATGGAATGCAATGAAACTAAAGACACATATGTAGCACTGTCAGAAAACAAAATGGCGGACAAAATGGCGGCCAATATCTTCAAATGGCTATACGTAAAATCCTGTGTATGATGGAAACATGATTTTAGTCTAAATTAACATTTTTGGCGTCAAGGAATGCGATGGAACTAAGGACACATATGTAGCACTGCCAGAAAACAAACTGGCTTACAAGATGGCGGCCAGTCTGGAGTAGTGTTTTCTTGGTTAAAGAATACCAACGAAATAAAATTCTATATGTAGCATCGACGTTATTGCACTTTAACTGTAATTATTTACATGAAATTTTTAATAGTCTGCGATTACAGTTTAACCGTTTTATACATTACGTGTGCAATATTCGTGTTTCATGACTTGACTGATATAGACTAGTGCTATTTCAAGCAGAATTCTGTTAGCAGTTGTAAGCCATCTTGAATGAACTACTCGGGCGGGATTTCGATTAGCAACTTCAACAGGGCATTTCCTAGCAGATATAGCTTGTCATATTGGACCATTGTACAAATACTTCTGATCGATGCTTATTAACACACAGAAAATTGTCATGAGCAACTGCTGTAAAGGGAACTACTGGTATGTTTCCACATGCTTGGTTTGCTTTACCAATTGGACCAGACAACATTCTATGATCATGTGTTACACTATCGAGTTTCTGTAGGAGATGTCTCAAAGACAATTAGTTTGCATGCAACAAACTAGCCACTGCAGTGGTCTTCATATCTCCATTTCGAGCAAGGGAATAACACCTCCTATGTTACCAGTATTCACATTTGTGCCATTGCACCCAACAACAAGCAATAAGCAAACTTTTCGTTGTGATTCTTTTTCGGCAGAGTATATCTGATATTCGTCTTGCTATACTTTATGGGTATCCAGCTGATGTACTGAAATGACATGCATATTTCGAATTGGGTTCTGACATAACTGTAATATGCTCCTCGGTTATCATTTTCGGATAATACCGTCTTCATTTGTTCACTGCAGTCTAGTTTTGTCTTTCCTTCTATCAAAATATAACCCTGTTAAGGATTCTCGTTCACTGGCTTGTAAACCTTTTCTGACCCTCGTTCTCTAAGAATTTTACTTATGTCATTAGCCTGCGATGTGCCATCTTCATGCACTAGTCTAGCAGCTCTTGATCAGAGACATCGTATATGTCACATTTCCTTTCCACAGCACTCAGAGTTATTTTGCATCTGCTACTGCTGAACCAAATACTGTTTCATCTCGCCTCATGTCATCAGGAACAATTAGGAAGAACTCCATCATGTCAGTACATGTTGAAAGCACTGTTTGAGACAATTCTGAAGGAACACGAACTACTGTTGTTTACTACTATAGTTTGTATCATTTTTTGGCTGTTTGGCTGATATTCTTGCAGTTTACCTTTCAGTCTTCAATATATTTACAAAAGGCTTCACCAAAATAAAATCACAATAGTGAAATAACATGACACTGCAAGTACAAACAAATTCATGCCATTAATTCAAAAATTTCAGGAATTCGTGTTTTTGGGTGGCCTTGGGGCACCTCAAGAATTTAACCAAATCCAGTATTATTTTACATGCAGGCTACTGGGCACAGTAAACAACTTTTGCACACTCTGCCGATTCTGAAATGTAAATTTCAAATTTTCACTCCACCCTATGTACAGTCAGGTCGATGGGTGGGTTTCATTGAAGAGGCGCTATATAAATAAGCACTTACAATTACAATAGAGACGAAAATTTCGGCCACAATCCAGAACTCTACGCATGCATAATTTCGAAACCTATAGACGGTTTTAAACTAAGGCGAAATCATGTCTCATGTAGGTTAGCCTAAATATTGAGTTTCAGTTTCTGCTTCTAGCGTTTGTGGTTCGGGTCAAGGGTCATGACCAGCCAGATGAAGAGTCAACATTGTAATTACAACAGCCTGTCTTTGTAAAGAAGTGTTAGCGGACAGACATAGACAATGCTCCCATCCGCACAACGTTGGCGAAGTTGTAAACTGCGCAGCTGTAACCTGGCTTCTTCGAAATTGGTTTTGTGCAGATCAGATTCGTGGAGGCGAATTGACTCATAGCATTTAGCATAGCAGAAGAGAAATAACGACAGCGCGTTCATTTCCCAGCGTGTGTGTCTGGGTATGTAAAACCGTATCTTCTTATAGCATATCCGAAGTTGTTTTCTAAGCATATATGTTTAAAGTTAGGCCGACGCATCACCAATCTAGGTAAGTCTATTTCTTTTCAATTGCCTACATTTTTCTACGCCTGTATGCCAATGCATGTTCATGTAAATCCGCGGGGAGACAATCACGAGTCGGTTTCTAATTTAGGTGTCTCGTGAAGGTTTTTTTTATTTTCATGGCGTTTGTATTTAAACTTTGTCTGTTTAGCGACCGTTTTTAAATTTCGAAATAGGATCAAGAACCTTCCTTCGGCCGTATACAAATAAGATTTGAGCTGTGGTTGTGTTATATATATATATATATATATATATATATATATGTATATATATATATATATATATATATATATATATATATATATATATATATATATATATATATATATATATATATATATATATATTACGCTAAGAATTTTGTTTGACGAAGTGACAACGGTTGGTAGAGACGCTTCTATATATATATAGAACTGACTAGATTTAGCCTAGCGTCAATGTGTCCTCTGGCTTCACTACTGGCAAAGGTCTAACTATCTAAATGTGCATAGCTATATACATTTATATATGTATATATATGCATATATATGCCTAACTATCCATAGGTCTAACCAGCCATGGGCTTAGCAATCAATAGGCCTAACTATCTAAAGGCCTGGCTATCAATAGGCATATGCTTGCAGGTGTAGTCTAGTAAAATGGTTGGAAATGATATTACGCTAAGAATTTTGTTTGACGAAGTGACAACGGTTGGTAGAGACGCTTTCTTTATCTCCGTGCGCTGCTAGGGGCCAGATCTGTTTCTTTGACACGGAAGTAAAGCTGGGCATAGGCGTGGCTCTTACTTTGTCCTAGATAGTGTTTTGCTAGAGCTATAGTTTCCTTCCGCATTTTCACTTGTACGAATTCTATACTGTTCTTGCTGAACAACTTCTATGGCGCCGTGATATAATGCGCGTATGTGTTCTAAATGTTAAAGCCACAAATCCGGTCGAGATACAGGTCAGTACACAGTGTCAGAAATAGAATATTCGAAAAATTCTGTATCTGTATTCGTTTTTTATAAATCCGATAACTTCATATGGCGCCTAACTACAGTATATTATACTCAAACATCAATCAATGAAAAACAGCCTATGTTGACCGCTGAGTAGGAGAGTCTGGAATGACGAGAGTTATTGCAGGTTTCTATCCATTCACATCCGAATACTGTCTAATAAAATCCGTATAGGTCCTGTATTTTTGATTCAAAATCCGATATTATCTCCGGATGCTACCTGTTCAAATCCCGATATCATTACCCATTGGAATCCAGATACTAATCATTACGTGGTTCATCTTTTCTTGTTTACGAAGATCTAAAAGAATTCCAACGCTTTGTCCTATCCTGCCTTGTCCTATCCTGCCTTGTTCCATCATGTCTTCTTCCATCTTGCCCTGTTCTACTTAGTTCAGTCTTTTCCTATCCGACTCAACCTACTCTGTCATTTACTACCCTGTCTGGTCTTTTGGTATCTATTTGACTTGTTCTGTCCTCCTCCATCCTCTTTCGTCCTATCCCAATTTGGCTTGTCCTGCCTTGTTTCACCCAGTCCCACCATTCTTTGTCCTGTTCCATTGTACTTTTAATTTTCCTCTATTAATCCACCCTGCTTTATCCTGTCCTGTCTGATCCTTTCCTGTCTTATCACCTCCACCTCTGTCTTGCCATGTCCTATCCTGTCCTCTCCTCTCCTGTCATGTCCTATCCTATCCTTACCTATCATGTTTTGTCCAATCCTGTCATCCTGTCCTATACAAATCCTTCTGTCTTGTCCTTTGTTGTCGCTTCGTCCTTGTCCTGTTTTTTTCACGTCGCTCACGTTGTCCTTTCGTGTAAAGGTAATCAATCATTGCTTCTACCCATAATGTATAGCCTGTTATCAATTCCCGTTAAGTCTTCTGTTCGTAAGTTTGCACGTGATTGTAACGCTTTTAGACAATTTTTGTTTACGAAAACCCAGCCTTGAGCTGTGGGTTCATGTAAAACTGAGGTTCGCTGAGGCATTCAGGAACACCCACGGCTTCATGAATGCAGGCTTACGTTCAATAGGTTCAAACCTTTGTGCAGAATTTTACAAGGGACTTCGGAGCAGTATTATTTAAGTTAACTAAAACTGAAAGTGACTTTAAGTTAACTGAAAAGTTCTAATTTAGTTAACTGAAACTAAAACTAAAACTGAAAAGTTCTGAAAACTGAAACTAAAACTAAATTGAAAAGTACAAAACTACAACTAAAACTAAACTTGAAAGTTGAAAACTGAATTAATTTTTCTTGTGTGGCGCACAGACCGAGTGGCAGACATGTCTGCAACAGTTAGCGGCGCACATACTGATCGGTGCACATGTCTGTTAGCAATATCGGTTAAGCAAACATCCGTTTGAGTCCTTTCTCTGTCAGATTTCTCGTTAGCGGTAATAGACTAGGCTTGGAATCTCAAAATGACCTTGTTAGAAGGAGAACATGTAACAATTTGAATTTGCTACTAGGTGTTTCT
This sequence comes from Allolobophora icterica, assembly GCA_963556255.1. Classification (NCBI taxonomy): domain Eukaryota; kingdom Metazoa; phylum Annelida; class Clitellata; order Crassiclitellata; family Lumbricidae; genus Allolobophora; species Allolobophora icterica. The sequence continues at coordinate 55,784,036 of OY744605.1, forward strand.
AGACTAATTTGACCCTGCTGAAAACGAAAAATCGCGGTTAGCATGCAAGCTGGATTTTTAGCGGTTGAATGGTAAAACAAGATGGCGGCCAAAATGGTGGCCCGTATCTTCATATGGCTATGAGTTAAGTTATGTATGCGATGGCAACATGATGTTAGAATCTAAATTAACATTTTCCGAATCAAGGAATGTGATGGAATTAAAGACACATATGTAGCACTGCCGCAAAAGAAAATGACGGACAAAATGGCGGCCAATGTCTTAAAATGGCTATAAAACAAAATGGCGGACAAAATGGCGGCCGGTCTGGAGTAGTGTTTTCTTGGTCAAATACATGAAATTTTTTATATCTTGTGATTGCAGTTGAACCATCACGTATGCAATATTTATGTTCATGACTTGACTGATATATTAAGCATTGTTGCAGTCAATGCAATTGCACATAGGCCTATGTGTACATGGCAAGTTCGCACTTCGACAGGAGCAGCGCTTGGTGCAACACTTATCAACTTTGCATGATTTACAGTAGACAAACTCTATACACGACTGTGGCACAGGATCATTTGTAGACCACACTGGTGCGTGACTTCATCACACTCCATCCTGATGAGGCTGGCGTTGGAGCCATTTTGGTCGCCGTCTTGTTTTCCCATGCAACCGTTAAAACTCCAGCTTGCTAACCGCGATTTTCGTTTTCAGCAGGGTCAAATTAGTCTAGAAACACCTAGTAGCAAATTGTTATGATTTGCTTCATTCTAGTCATTTCTAGAGACTTTTTTAAATGCTAAGCCTAGACTATAAGCCTATTTTTCAAATGCAGTCAATCATCAATGATGTGATTTGACCATGACAGCTAATCAAAAGGAATGAATGTCATTAATAAAAATGAAATTCAGTTGCTTCTGTGGAATGCGCACAAAACTAAATTAAAACTCGAAATTTTTGAAAACTGAAACTAAAACTAAAACTGAAAAGATTTGAAAACTATAACTAAAACTAAACTGGAAAGTTTTAGCAAAACTAAAACTATAACTGAACTGAAAAGTTAACTGAAACTTAAATAACACTGCTTCGGTGCCAACGGACAACAGCAGACTTGACTAAGCAATTCCTGTTGTCTTTGAATCCAGTAATCAAGGCGATTACGAAATTTGAAGTCAGCTGTGTTTAGTGATAACAGATTTAATGACTAATGAAACATACTGCGAATCTGAAATAAGTTAGAGCTGCGTTTATGACAAGTCCTTTTCTGTTCGCATATAATTCCTGATTCAATTAAATCCGAGGACTACTTTCTCAATCAGTTTCTGAATTGTTTTTTTCTTGTTTGCTTCAATTGAAATAACCGAATGTCCATGGTTGAAATCTCCGTAACTCACAAATAAAGCTTTGCAAATTCGTAAAATTGGATATCACATCGCAACTATATTTCTTTTGTATATTCGATCAATAACTTAATAAGGAATTAAATTACAACAGAGATTCATCATCTTCAATGATGAGCCCGACTACGTAGTTCTGCCGTTTCCACGACTCTTCGCGAATCGTCTCGGTTCAAAACGCCTTTCCAAGCTGTGTGTAGTTCGAAATTGAGTGGGTATATATAGATCCGCCTCCACCGCTCGGGTTCATGTTGCCTTTGATGTCCGACTGGTCTCTAACAGCTCTTTATTATAATAACATAAGTTTATTCGCAATGTATTGCAGGTAATTAAGAGGTGTAGAAATTGTACTATGAGCATAACCATAACCATAACCATAAATTTTATTGATTTCCATCAAATACAGGAACAGATAGTGTGAAAGAAACATAAATTCAGCAATTGAGGAAAACAATGGGAATAGAAAAACCCTAAAGGGGACAAGTCCCGGCTAGCAGGGTCACCCACTCATCATATATTGCACAAGTGGTATAAGTTAATATACATGTAATATTATTGTATTCTTTTTTATCTATGACAAAACCTTAATTAGTTAACTAACATGCACAGTTGTACACACAGGATTAGCATGTCGTACTGCAGTCGATCAAGTAAGCACGCAGTCTACGTTTAAATAGGTTAAAATTGATTAGACATCGTAACTCTTTGGGAATATTGTTCCAGGCACGCGGTCCGGCACTTCTAATTTAAAATTTACGAGTATTAGTACGAGAGTATATAGGTCTATAGTTTGCTGAGGAGCGCACAGCGTAGGGATTGGTTTCAGATGTAAGTTTAAAATAATCATTAAATGATGAAGGTAGTTTGTTATATGTATATTTGTGCATGAATTCATTGGTTTGCTGTATAGTTATTTGTTCAAGTCTGAGAATGCGTGTTTGCCGGTATGCCGAGTCGATAGGAGAATGCACAGGATAATGTTGCAAGTGATTGGTTATGATACGAAGAGCTCTATTTTGAAGAATATTTAATCGTTTTAATCTTGGTGAATAATTAGAAGCCCATATCATATTGCAATAGGTGAGGTATGGATGGACAATGGAATAATATAGACTAACACGTATGCATCGCATCAGCTTAAGGCTTATATTAGGGTTGCCAACTTTTGATTATGAAATTTCTGGACAAGGCGCGAGACCCTTTGATATCTAAACGACCCTGCGATTTGTGGCGATTAGGGTCAGGCAAAATACAAGAGGATAAAGAACAATCAAAAGAATATTATTTAATCCACTACTATAACAGGGTTCAAAACGTTCTCATGTGAAGTATAATCCGACCTTGTTCTCTTTTAAAGCTATACTTCTGCTCACTTTGGCTTGTTTTGAGCAAACATTTCTGTCCCCTAACGTAATGTAAGAAATCACCACAAGATTGATCGAAATTGACTTTCACACACAGTTCAGCTTTCACCAGTTCAGGCCTCACCCTGTTGCGTTCATCGGTCCACAGATTTTTCATCAATGAGAAAATACGTTCAACTTGGGCATTACTGATCGGAATTGATAAGACGTATCCAACCAGTTCTTTTTTTATTTTTAGCATCACAGTTTAAAAATAATTCTATCCAACGTCTTCAACGTTTGTCTTCAGTTTTGGATGAACTTGTCTTTAGATGCAATACTCCTTGTATAAGTCAGCTCCCAAAACTGTAATTCCACATGTGCGAATTGGTTCTAACAAACTTTCGAACGAAAATACTTCATCAAGACTAAGTATTTTGATTTTTTTTAGAACATGATTTTCAAATTTGAACCACTGATTCAAGTAGGCTAATGCTCGCGTGTAAACATTGAGTGCATCTTTCTTGAAACATTGAATCTGATTAGGAGTAAGATGTTCGAAATTATTGTTGACCGATAACCCCAAAAACTGATCACTTATTCTGTTTGTGAGCTCATATCTAACTCCATCAATAATGTCATACACCTGAGTAATGTACGTTGTTTCGGATTCCAGTCTTTTTTCAGTCTTCACTTTCGCTGGTGTCCGTATTCATAGTTTTAGACTCCTTCAGTTTAGTTTCCTTTAGTTTAGTTAGTAGGCATAACTTATACTTACTCTTAGAAATATTTCTAGACTTGTATTCAATAATTAAATTCTTTACTGAGTTTGAACTTGAGAAATTATTTATTGAATTTTTTCAAATTTTAAAACGTATTTCACAGCAGATACGTACTTCCGGATCCGGTAAAACAACGATACAAAACAAGTAGTTGTGAGTTGTGACCATAGAGGTTTATAAATGCGTCGATGGTTGTGACCGTTGTGATGGTCACCGTTATTTGGAGCATTAATTGCACTGGTGAGCAAAATTCTGCAAATTTTTCGTGCTCTTATTTTTCTGGACACTGCATTGTCCAGAACGACCCTCCTCTGGTTTCTGTACACTGACAGCAATTTCTGGACGATCCAGAAAAAATCTGGACGGTTGGCAACCCTAGCTTATATAGGCTAGAGGTTGGAGCTAAACGTTTTGCTGCATATGATCAGTTAAACGATCGATCAGAGGGATTGCGTAGTACAGGAACCCGTAGGCAGATGAAAATAATTTTTACGCGTCAGGCATTCTTGCAGCTCCTATAGCGAAATTTCCCAATGACTCAGTAATAAAATTACGTTTATTCGTAATAAAATCGTAACATGGAATTTTAGGCGAAGGCAAAGGGGCTTACAAGAATTAATCAATAGAATGATTAATTCTAATGTACAGCGAAATTTAAACAGACCGCGTTCTTGAAACTTGAATCTTTTTGCATTAAGTTATAGATCGTGCGTACAGACGGAGCACCTGTCAATCTTGAGACTACGCTCGTGTGCATGTATGTATGTATGTATGTATGTATGTATGTATGTATGTATGTATGTATGTATGTATGTATGTATGTATGTATGTATGTATGTATGTATGTATGTATGTATATGACTAGATATATAGAGCACTTTAGGGCACAAGGGCTCAATGGGACTATTTGGAATTTTTTATTGCACAATTACAGCAGCAATCATGCATTAACAAGTACCATGCAACAGGAGCCAAGAGAAGCTAATGGCTTATCCTTGGCCCTCTTTCTTGATTATTACTCCATACACGTGTTTGTTAATTAATACTTATAATAGTAGTAGTAGTAGTAGTAGTAGTAGTAGCAGCAGCAGCAGCAGCAGCAGCAGCAGCAGCAGTAGTAGTAGTAGTAGTAGTAGTAGTAGCAGCAGCAGCAGCAGCAGCAGCAGCGGTTGTACTTGTAATAATAATAATAATAATAATAATAATAATAATAATAATAATAATAATAATAATAATAATAATAATAATAATAATAATAATAATAATAATAATAATAATAATAATAATAATAATAATTATAATAATAATTATAATAATAATTATAATAATAGTAATAGTAATAAGGTAAATAACGACAACATGCACAGTGTGACGTTTTGTATGGGCCAATGACTTTCGGTAATTGCTAAAGTTTGACTTGTTTTTAATTGTTTAATTGTAGGCCTACGCAAGATTTTCTGAAAAATTTCTTACTTTTAAATGATTACGATACTTTAACTTCACTCTGTTTGTGATATCTGATAAACAGGGCTTTAGTTCGTACCGTTAATTAACTATAAATCGATTCTTGTATTTATATACACATACTTATATAGCTTATTCAAGTAGAAAGGCCTAAAAAATAAGACCTTTGCAATAGGTAAAAATGAGCAAAGTCGAGACTGTGAGATCGCTATTGAAAAACATGGATTTATTTAGGCTACATAGGTAGCCTATATTGCTTAACTAACTATTTGAATATTATAATTATCAGTGCATTGTTTTTCTGTCGTGATCCGTGAGTTATGAAGGTAATCAATCATTGCTTCTACCCATATATATACACATATATATATTATATATATATTATATATAGGGCCCTACTATCAGACTGATAGTAATATCAGTTATCAGTATGTCTTCTGTTCGTAAGTTTGCACGTGATTATGATTGTTACGCTTTTACACCAAATTTTGTCTTCGGAAAACCAGCCTTGAGCTGTGGGTTCACCTAAAACTGAGTCTCGCTTATGCATTCAGGAACACCTGCGGTTTCATGAATGCAGGCTTAGGTTCAACAGGTTCAAACAGAATTTTATATGGGACTTCGGAGCCAACGGACATCAGCAGACTTGACTACATGATTCCTGTTGTCTTTGATTCCCATTAATCAATGAGATTACGACATTTAAAGTAAGATAGCCAACGTTTAGTGATAACAGACTTAATGACTATTGAAACATACTGCGAATCTGATATTAGGTAAGCTGCGTTTAGTGATAGGCCTAATATGTGACAAGTCCTTTTCTTTTCGCGTATAATTCTTGATTCAGTTATCCGTTTAATAAGTCTGCACTGTCATTTATCTATCTATTAATATTATAATATACACTTTTTTGTTGCTCAATTTTATTATATTTATTTCATATTAAATGAATATTGTATTTCAAGATAAAGTAATTAGTTTAATAATTAAATTTTTCCGTCTCAAAATTTGCGCCCCCTCTTGAGTTGCGCCCTGTTCCATGGCACCGCGAGAACATCCCTCGCTATGGCACTGTTCGTGCATATGACTGGCGTCAGGAACTGATGATGATGATGATGATGATGATGATGATGATGATGATGATGATGATGATGATGATGATGATGATGATGATGATGATGATGATGATGATGATGATGATGATGATGATGATAATGATAATGATGATGATGATAATGATGATGATGATGATGATGATGATGATGATGATGATGATGATGATGATAATGATGATGATGATAATGATGATGATAATGATGATGATGATCGTCCTGTTGGACAGTAGGCCCTATACTTAGAATGGCATGACAGTTTTAACACCGAGAATTCAGGAAGAGGCGGCAAAGGCGGAACTCGCTATCAACCCAGAAAAAGAAGATTATGATGGTAGGAAACTGGAATGAAGTTGACAGGATCATGATCGATGACAGAGAGATTTGGTCCGTGGGTGATTTCTGTTGCCAAGGTAGCTTGAAAACAGCGAATAGCATTTGTGACAGGGTGGTAAAGATAGGGGTCTACGCACCTGGAAGGCAAATGCAGACCTTGGGAGGCTCGAAAGGATATGGAAAAGCAGAGGATGCAGTATGTAGACTAAGATTGGTGTTTATGATGCCATAGTGTTGGATACGCTGCTGTAATCTGTAATCTGAGACCTGGCCGATGACGGTGGCAAACAAGAAAAGACTGAAGGTGGTACATCATAAGCGACTGAGGATGATTCTGCACGTTTCGTGGCGTAATAAAATACCATTTAAAACCATAAGAAAGTGACGAGAGAAGAGGATAAAGAGGAGATTAAAATTGATGGGACATGTGGTTCGTATGGACAAGGATAGAAGAACCAACCAAGTGATAAGCTGGATCCATGAGCCTGATGAAAGAGGAAAAGGGGGAAGACCACGAAAGAACTGGCCGGAGACCATCAAGGACAACTTGAGGTGCTTGGAGCTGTCGTGGGACGAGGCTGAAAGATTGACAATGGACGGAGATGAATGGAGAAGATGCGTCGTTTCCCGATGTTCAGACCTGCATGGAAAGGACTAAGTACTGTGTAATAAGAAAGTTATAATGTTACGGATAAATTATCCGATCTTCTGCTGATATAATCAGTGCATAATTAGTTATTTATTACAGTTTATTAGTCTTTTTCATTCACTTTCAGACGTTCAGTTGATATAATATCAATAGTTAATATATGATCTCTCACACTTGCTTCTCTCGTTTCCTCCTCTGTTGACTTTCCAATACAATGTAATAATCTGATTCATTTTATAATTCTCTAGTTAATGATGCCAAGTTAAGTTATTCATTGAGGAGCGCGATGGTCTGGTGGTTAACGTGGTGAACTGTCGACCCAGAGGCCATATATGTTCAAACAGATGTTGCGAGATTTCTGCTTTACTTGCGCCAGTTGCGCAGTGACACACTCACTTATGAAATAACTACATTAACTTCTTCTTCGTCTTCTCGTCTTGTTCTTTCTCCCCTCATCTTCCATCCTACGCCTTATCCTCATTGTCATCATCTTCCTCATCCTCCTCATCCAACATCATCATCTTCTTCTTCCTTCTTCTTCTTCTAATGGTTCTAATGCTTTTGATGATTCTGTTGCTTCTTATGGTGGTTCTTTTGATGTCTGTTTTTCTTCTTTGGATTCTTCTTCTTCTACTTCTTCTTCTTTTTATTCTTTTCCTTCATAATGAACTTCATCTTCTTCTCCTTCTTTTTCTCCTTCTCCTCTTCTCTTAATATTATTATTATTACTTTATAGCTTTCATTGCTTTCAATGCTTATGATCCTTCTTCTTTTAATGTTTCTTCAAATGCTTCCAATGCTTCGGATGTTTCTTCCTTTTCTTTTTCCCTTCTTCTTCTGATGCTTCTTGTCTCATTTACTCTTACATAGATGAATGCTTTTATCGCAGACTTTCATCACATTATCTTGGATCGGCAACTGAACGGTCATCATGATGAATTCTCGACGCTGCTTCACCGATGATGACCTCGTGCGTGACCTGATGGAGGCGTGGGTTCTCGAGATCGGCAGCGCTCTCAACTCGGACCTTCCGGAGAACTGGATCGCTCTGGCGACCAGACTGGGTCTGAAGAACGACGAAATCGAGCAGCTAAGGCACGTGTCGAACCCTGGATACGAGGTTCTGAGGCGTTGGAGGACGAAGACGAACACGACGATTCGAGTCCTACGCAATGCTCTGACGCAAATGAAGCGGTATGACGTCATCGACCGCCTAGAGAAAGCCATAACAGGTGCCTGCATGGACGTCATATACTTCACTGAATGTAGCGTTCTCTATTCTTAAGCTGAGCAAATATCTAAACAGATGCGCCTTAGAGGTGGAGGATTATGTTATGTAATTTATTGTTTTCTATACCGTTGTATTTAATTGTATTCGAATCTATTAATAGATTGGATTACCCAGTTAACCCACTATTTATTTGGAGAAGCGGGTCGAACTCCAAAGGAGAGTTGGGCAGTAATAGGGTTTTGTGTTGTGTTGCATTGTAAATGTAGGTCTACCACGTTGTATCGTATTGTACTGCATTTTATTTTATTGTAAGTAAGTAAGTAGCCTCTATTTGCATCTGACAAGCGCACATGGAACAGTTTGCCAGCCTATAGATGCATAAATATTTAAACCAGAACATAACACAAGCAAATACTATAGACGGAGAATGCACAACTAAGTACCGGTATAACCAAAAAGTGAATCGATTCACAAGACTGTTTGCAAGGGTCTTAGATTTAGAACGGAACAAACTCCGTATTGTATTGATCGTATTGCTTTGTATTGTATTAAATATGCGCTATACAAATTAAGGTCGGCATATATCGTCGACGGCGGGTTTTAGTCTACATTAGGCTACACCAACTCTATGGCGCAGCGTAGACTAAACAGCGGTCAAAGAATTTGAGAAGCTAAGTACCTGGAGACTAAGAAAGGCATGAGGAAGAATGATGTAGGCCTATTAGTGGTTATACGGGGTTTCGCCGACGTATGCTATGTGACCAGCGGTGTTGAACGAAATGACACGCATATGCAAAAGAAGACTGATGGGTAACATAAATATTATTGTAAAAAGTAAAGCAGTGGTACACAGTCTTGTTGTCCTCGAGACCAAGGTCTTGGTCTCGAGTGCACCCGAGTTCGTTTTTAAAAGTCTTGGTCTTGGTCATAAGACCAATGGTCTTGGTCATAAGACCAAAGGTCTTGGTCTTGGTCTTGGTCTTGAGGTTCAAGGTCTTGGTCTTGGTCTTGGTCTTGAGGTTCAAGGTCTTGGTCTTGGTCTTGAGGTTTAAGGTCTTGACAACAAGACTGGTGGTACATAGGATCTCACTAACCCCGTGTCCGCAGTGGAAACTTCAAAGCACCGAAGAACGGGGTAAACGTACCATAGTTTACATGGATAACGCACAAGCTATGCATCAATATGAAAATGTATATATATATATATATATATATATGTATATGTACATAGGCGTAGCCACATTGAGGCAAGAGGAGGCAATTGCCTCCTCTTGCATGTTTAAATTTCAAAATATTTCCGTGGGTTATACCCCGCGACCCTACTGTATACACCTGGATGTCTCCCGGAGTTGCCTCCTCTTGAATTTATGTCTGGCTACGTCACTGTATATGTATATATATATATATATGTATATATATGTATATATATGTATATATATATATATATTTATATATATATATATATATATATATAGAGAGAGAGAGAGAGAGAGAGAGAGAGAGAGAGAGAGAGAGAGAGAGAGAGAGAGAGAGAGAGAGAGAGAGAGAGAGAGAGAGAGAGAGAGAGAGAGAGAGAGAGAGAGACCTTATGAGTCTATTGATAGGCCTTTATAACCTATGATATCTTGCGTGTCATTGCATTCTCACGCTTTGCTGCACACCAGCCTCTCGTTCTTGGCCATCCATAGTTTCCGCTTCAGTTGCAAAAAGTTCAGCATATACGGGATAAAAATATCTAACGATTTCAAATCGTGCTGTGATTGGGAAAACTCAGCGTGGTTGGTAAAACCAGCAAAGATTACGGTTGAACCGAATGGCTGAGCGCTCGTCTTGTCACGCGGAAAGAACAAGTTCGAGCCTCTTCAGACGATTGCTCAGCGCTATTGATTAATGCTTGGTCATTAGAGAGTGGCGCTTAATAATGAGTAATGATGATGATGATGATGGTGATGGCGACGACGACGATGATGATGATGTTGCTGATGATGTTGATGATGATGATGATGATGATGATGATGATGATGATGATGATGATGATGATGATGATGATGATGATGATGGTGATGGCGACGACGACGATGATGATGATGATGGTGATGGCGACGACGACGATGATGATGATGTTGCTGATGATGATGATGATGATGATGTTGATGATGATGATGATGATGATGATGATGATGATGATGATGATGATGATGATGATGATGATGATGATGATGATGATGATGATGATGAAGCGTTAGAGTTAGACGACTGTCGTGCTGATGTTATCTATCTACTCTAAATTAATGTCTCGTATAACGCCGTTACCATAATGTTCGAGACATCAGACACTTAGTCGATAGTCACTTCGAGTGAAATCACAGAAAGATCACGGGAACCAGAAGCCAGGCTACAGTGGTTATACAGTTGCGTTCGTTGAAAGAGATGAGTTTTAAGTTTTTAGACTTGAATTATATCAAGGAATTGACCGAAGGAATTGTGCGGCGAATTCCAAAGCAATCGAGAAACCCTGAAAGCCCAACACATCGACAGTCACATCATCCATTAAATCGGTGCAGCATCTATTATGCTCGAGGGGGTGAGCAAGGGACAGAGATAGGTCGGTTGATTGAAATTTAGTTCTTTGCGAACTGTAAGGCAGTGTTTGAAATGAAGTCTTTGCTCAATTGGCAGCCAGTTCAATGAATGCAATAGTCTATGGGCATAGTATATGCTGATATTTAGAGGTCGTTCTTATGGCTTTGGCAAGAGAGTTTTTAACCATCCGTATTTTTCCGGATTTCCTTTTGTACCGTAAAATTTACCGTTAGTAACTGAGGTTTGTAACAAATTTATTCTTAGTATTAATCACTGAGTCTACAGGTAACATGGCAGAGAACCATTATGTGAATCAGCTTTCAACCAATGAGCATAGAAGTAGCAATTTGCGAATCAGTTTAGAAGTAAGAATATGCGAGTCAATATGGTAGTAGTAGCATGAATGCGGGTAGCAGTGGTGGTAGTAGTGGCAGTAGTAGTAGTGTTAGTAATGGTAGTAGTAGTAGTTGTTGTTGTTGTAGTTGTTTTTGCTGCTGCTACTGTGGTTATTTGCAAACTAGTAGTAGCAATAGCAATCTCAGTCGGTTTAGTGTTCATTTTTTTCTAATATTTTTCTCTGTAGATCCGACCGATGTGATAATTGTGATCTGTTACCAGAGCCAAGTGTTGCAATTGACAGAAGCCGGAATTTCTGGTCTTACGACGCTGCTCGAATTTTTTCGGCGTCAAATCAAATTCAAGTACTCGCACTTTCTGAAAAGGGGGAAAACGTGCGCGCGTCTTCATCTACCATCGGGATCCAATCGATGTTGGACATCACCTGTCTCCGAATTCAGGGTTCGTTCATTTGCACAAATGAGCTTTAAACACTATTTAGTAAGATAAATATGTGTGTTGCACCTAAGCAATGGAGAATGTTTATCATGACGATCGCTAGAGCTCCAGGAGTTGATAGCACAAGGTGACAAGGTTGCACCTTTTGAAGATCTATTATATTATAACTTGTAACTTGTATTGTATTGTAACAAGGAGTCAAACGAAATAAGAACTTAATGCGCAAGATATGATCCAATAGGCCCCAATTACTTCTAAATAAAGCCACATATCTGACAACTAATTGAGGAATTAATCCAGAGTTATGCGACGATTAACTAAACAAGAGAACCTTGTGGTTAGGTGAGTGTAGGTAGACGGTGAGAACTTTAAGGGTAGGTGAGTATTGTTACTTAAAGAAAACTAACGAAAATTAAGAATTATTCAAGATGCAAGCTTGAGCTCGTCCTTGCTTCAAGATGATGTCGTCGATCCTCTGCATCGAAGCTATTGATCTCATTTCGATAACTTCATTACCGTCCTTTGCGTAAGTGCGTGGCATTTTCTATTTTCAGGGCGAGCAGATCAATGTAGAACTGTTCCCAGTACAACGTCCACACGTAAGTCTTATTCCACACATACCTGTAACTAGCACACAGTTAGGAAGCAGAGATGACGGACTACTTTATTTATTTTGTATATTTATTTAGCGGCGTTACCTAGCGACTAT
>OY744605.1:55801421-55806421 GCA_963556255.1 Allolobophora icterica
ATAATAATAATAATAATAATAATAATAATAATAATAATAATAATAATAATAATAATAATAATAATAATAATACCTTGGCGTGCGGGACGAAGCCTCATTTGGGATGCTACAGTGACCGACACCCTGGCCGTTTCGTACCTACCTAACACTTCAGTGACCGCGGGTGCAGCGGCTGAGATGGCAGCTAGTCGCAAAAACGCCAAGTACAGTCAGCTCTTGGCTACTTACCACTTTGTCCCCTTGGCCTTCGAAACCATGGGTCCCATAAACAACGACGGCCTGGCCTTTATCACGGCGCTTGGAAAGAGCCTGAGCACCATCTCCGGTGAAGCACGAGAAACCTCATACCTCTTCCAACGCCTGACGCTGACAATCCAACGCTTCAATGCAGTAGCTTTCCGCAGCACTTTCCCTCTCTCGAATCCTGAGGAATAGAGGCCGTTCCAGATTATTTGCTTATTTTAATTAATATTTAAGTCCCCAAGGGATCATATGTACCTTGGGGCAAAAATAATAATAATAATAATAATAATAATAATAATAATAATAATAATAATAATAATAATAATAATAATAATAATAATAATAATAATAATAATAATAATAATAATAATAATAATAATAATAATAATAATAATAATAATAATAATAATAATAATAATAATAATAATAATAATAATAATAATAATAATAATAATAATAATAATAATAATAATAATAATAATAATAATAATAATAATGGGAAGTTGGTAGGCGACTCTCGGTCATCTCTGGGGAGCCGCGAGAGGTTACGTTCCTCTTCCAGCGCCTTTCCATCTGTATTCAGCGCTATAATGCCATCGCTTTTCGTGGCACGTTTAATGACTTAGCGGAGGACGAGGCCTGATTTTCCAGAAATAACAATAAATAGTCTAATATCTAAGTCCCCGAGGGATCATATGTACCTTGGGGCATAAAAAAAATAATAATTATTATTATTATTATTATTATTATTATCATTATTATCATTATTATTATTTTACGAACATTGTAGCGCGTGTAACGTCACACAGAAATGTTATTAAGATTGGAAATGGGTCTAAAGTTTGACAGGCTGTTGATGCCCAAATCAAGTTTTTTAAGCAAAGGCGTGACTAAAGCAAATTTAAAACTTTATGGAAAGCCTTCAGTAAGTGGGAGAAAACATCGGAACAGGAGACAAGGAGTAACGTAGATATGAAGTCCATCGGAGATGATTTAGGGATAGTATGATTAAGGAGAGACAAGACTTCCAAGTAAGTTAAGGTGATATCGTTAAAGACAGTGCCAGAAAAGTAAGGATCAAGCAGTAGGTCGTTCTATTTTGAGACTGGCAGTACACTGGGCAATTTTGCATCTAAGATTGTCAAGTTTGTTAACAAAAGAAGAAAAGTCAGAGCATTGCTTTTGGTTCGCAGTTGACTGCATCTTTTGAATGCAGAAGCTGCTGGGAAATGCGCCATCGGTCCTGAGGATTCTCAGCACTTTCAAGCTCACGACAGTAATAACTAATATGAGCTCATGGACTCGTTTATGAGTTTATTTGTACGGCGGCAATGATGACGGTAGCAGTGACTGTCCTCTTCAAGGCCTGAACTTTTCTATCTTCGCTCTAATCGACGACGTTCTCTCTTTGCCTCTATTGCATCAGCAGAAAGCCGTCCTGTGACGGGTTTAGAAGGTCGTCGAAGACAGGTGTTAATCGGGGCGATTTTGTTCAGTGTGAGGGTTACAGTTTCTGTTACAGTTTTCTTCAGCGGCGAACTCATCCGCATTGCTAGCAAGTGAATCAACAAGCAATTGACTGAATTGAAAAGAAAATATTAATGTTACGATAAACGTGCCTCACAGGTCGACTTATGCAGAAGGTCTTTAGTTTGCACAATAGACGCTTGTGATCTAATACGAGACCAGCGTCGTAGACAGTAGTCCTGTTGTCAGAAGCAAGGACATCAAGGAACCTCAGTTTATTGATGTACCGACTCGAGTAGATAACCTATCTACTCGAGTCGGTACACCAATAAACTGATGAAGGCCTGAGGTGGAGAAGATATCAGCTAGGTCGTCATTGATATGATCCTCAGACCTAGATCAGATCGGATCACTGCAGAACAGAAGTCTTTAGCCAGTCTCGATGTAGATGGACGATATCAGCGTATAGCGAGATCGTTGCGGAATTCACCGAGTGGGCCAAGAGGGCGATGGATGTTGGCGACAGTGATAGATGAAGACGAACTTCCGAGTCGAACCAGCTGAACTTCATACGATGGAAAACAAAGCGATTCTGCTTGAGGATGGACCTTGATGCTAACTGATGCTTTTAGTGAGGACTTGTAGATGATGACGGGGGCCACCACCAGCTGTGAAACGACCGAAGATTTCGCGGCGGTGGACATGAAGAACGAAGAAACATTCCGGAGTAATTTCTCTCTTGATGCAAGTGTGTCGGCGCAGATCCATGTTTCGCACAGTGCTAGGGTGTCTTGATTAGGTCGTGCATGGTTACGAACGATTGTCTCAAAACGAAAAGAATACGCCAACAGATGGTAACGATTGTCTTAAAACGAAAAGAATACGTCAACAGATGGTAACGATTGTCTTCAAACGAGGAGGATACGTAGGTATGTGATTACTATTGTCTTCAAACAGAAGAATACGTAGACATAGGGCCTATGGTTACGATTGTCTTTAAACAAATAGGATACGTAGATATTGTTACGATTGACTTCAAACAAGGAGAATACGTAGATATAGGGTTACGATTGTCGTCAAACAGAAGAAAACTTAGATATGGTTACGACTGTCTTAAACTGAAGACAATACGTAGATATATTATTACAATTGTTTTCATGCATAGATATTTGGTTACGAGTGTTTTCAATCAAAGACAATACGTGAATATGTGGTTACGATTATCTTTAAACAGAACAATACATAGTCTTGGTTACAATAATTTTGCGAAATAGCACAAACAGAACATATATCGATGTTTTGTATCCGGTCCATAAAATGAACAACTGTCGAACTTCATACAATAACTTCACCTTATATTTCAATCATCTGTTGCGAATGATGAGGTATCAACTTTGAAACCAAGCACTGTCTTCAAATCATAGCATCGAACTTTAGGTCAAAACTAAACTGTGCTCTAATAATTCTTTAACAAACCAGACAGTCTTTTAACATACAAGACAATCCTTAAAGATTACAACGCTAGAGAGCGCGATCACTAGGCTACCTCCAACCATAAATGTAGGCCTATGCATGTAAAGCGTCTTTACAATTTAGAGCATACGGTCAATCCGTATGTTGGAACAATCTGATCTAAATCGATTTCATTTGATCCCATCTGTTTTGATACGAGTTGTTTGATCTTATCTAATCTGATATTTTATCATTGAGAAAGTTTCGTTTCGTTTGACATCTCGCACCGTAAATAATCGCAATAAACTTAAGATCCCAGATGTCCTATAGGAAAAGTATTGGAAACGTGACAAAACTCAAGGCCACCTATGCATTACCGGATACACTGTGTGCTTCCCAGCTGACGCTTGTACCCCTATCACATTCCATTGCCTCGTGACAGAGACAAGTAGGCCTACATGTGAACTGCTAATTCAAAATTGTTACATCCTATAGACATCCTAGCACTGTACGAAACATGGATCATAATCGGGAAATTCCCATGGGCCGATGCGCTTACTCGCAAGAGTTTCATAACCAGGATGTTATACCTCTAAAATTACTATATAACTTTTGGTCTCTATCCAACACTAACATTGGTTAAATAATTTTCACTAACTTATTTGAACACTTGACCGAAATTAAGTCTATCTTTCTGTATGCTATTATTTTTTAAAAGTTTTTTATGCATCTATTTGTATAACCTGTATTGTTAACCACAGTGCGTTTGCAGGTGGTATAATAAAGAATATACTTACTTACTTAGTTTTACATGGAGTCTTCTCTGCCTGCGTGAGCCAACAATCGTTGGATTTGGAGACCCCGTAGTTTGACTACGTAGACCATGAAGTTTGTACTCTTGCTATATGAAAGGCAATTATAATACACTACAAACCAACGTGTTTTAGAAGTTCAAAAAGGCGCTATGTAAATATCCGCATAGATAAAAGACAGATAAGAACTCTGATGTTGACAAAACGTCACCCTTATATCATTGTCTCATCGCTTCCCCTTTCGTTAGTTTCCGATAACGGATGTCATGAGAGCAAACACGGTGTTTACCGTAGAACAATAAATTAATTTAGCCATTAATTTATTTTATGGTTATTATCAAGTGATAAACTTCTGTTTCTGTCTTGCCAAATCTTTCTCTTTTTAAAAATCGTGTAATATCAACAACATCCGTCTACCGTCTGCTGTTATCGCGTGTTAATTTTTAATAATTTATAATCAGCGCTAAGCTTCTTACGTTACAGTTATCTTAGCTGATATGTGAAGTGTATGTCAAATGGGAAGTGATGTAGGACTAGGGCCTAATGCGATGTTATGTTATTTGATGCAATGCAATGTGTTCTGATGCGATGTTATATATCTAGGCACCTAATCAAGCGTCACAAATGTTGCAATGACGTTGTAACTAACTAGTAATGACATATAACTAACTACTAGTGACATGTTACTAACTACGCATGACATATTACGGACTGCTCTGGATATATGCTAGTAATATAACTAACTATTAGTGACACATATCTAACTACTGGTGACATATTACTAACTACAAGTGACATATTACTGACTACTTATGACATATGCACGTAGCTAACTACTCAGGGCATATTTTAACTGTAAGCTTATAACTAGTGGGACAATTGGACAAATGTCCCATGGCAGTAGTCTTATAGGATTTGTCCCAGTAGTTAGGGTGATTTGTCCCAGGCAATGTATATTGAAACTGTATAAGTAGTGGGACAAATGTTGCAGGAGTTTTAAGATTTGTCTCAGTAATGAAACGCGTA
>OY744605.1:55811421-55858921 GCA_963556255.1 Allolobophora icterica
TGCGCTCCTCCCCAGATACGAGTAAACGAGTAATATAAGATGTAAAAGGTCGTCAAAGGTTTAAGTTTCGGGGAAAACACAGATGAAATTGACGGATAAAATTTCCCCAAAAGGGTCGTCCTTGTTTCCCCCTCAGAAGAGGGGGACTAGATTAAACACTGCATCTCAAGGTCTCCAACCGACCCATATCCAGCACTGCACCTCGACTCTGGAACGATTTCCCTCCCAAATTATCGCAGATTCTCGGTTCCTCCATCATCATTGCCACTCGCCCTCCATCATCCGCCTCAGGCTCCTCTATCTATCACCCTCAAACTTTTCACTTAAAATTAAGTCTCGCCTTTTGTAGAATTCCTACCCTGACTCATCTTATCCTCCGCCTTCCAATTCTTCTCGACATGAACGACACCCTCCTTAACAGCTGCACCGCCTCCTCTCTTGATCTGGACCCTCCGGAAACCGGACTCGAACCTCCTTTGGACTGCTCTCTGTAAAAAAAAACCTCTGATTGTCGCAGCGCTCGTGAATAAGCTGGTGCCCTGCGCTTGGCTTTCAAGTGGCGCTTTAGAAGTTTGGAGTTTACGATTACGATTACGTGCATTATCTATGTATGTGTATACCTAGACATGTATAATAGGGCAGACGCTGAAATGCCGTCTAGTTGAAGCCACCATTCATCGACTATGTATCCAGATAGTTGAACTACCAGACGTTGCATTCATTTTTATAGATTCAGCTGGAAACTGCTATGGCTGCATTCATTCATTCATTCATTCATTCTTAAGTGATTCACTCATGCATTCATTCTTTCATTCATTTTCTCGTCAGAGGTTTGGCGCAATATGATATATTATATGTCTGATAGAAGTTACAATAACTCGTTTCCCTTTGGGGTTTCTCTTTACTCCCATTGTTTGGCAGTGATTAATGATATGTTGCAGTGATTAGTGAAATGTTGCAGTGATTAGTGAAATGTTGCAGTGATTAGTGAAATGTCTGTAATTATGAAGTTTTTTGCTCTTCTTCTGTTGCTGTCGAAAACAATAAAAACCTATGGTTATGGTTGTGAACTGCTACAGTAATTATCCCGTTAGTAGACATAATGTGTTATTTGGTCTCAACACCTGATGTATTTCCTCTATAATTGCCTCTATAATAATAAGCTGTGTTATTTGGTCTCAACACCTGATATATTTCCTTGTGCCTCTATAATAAAAAGCTAATCACAACTACTAACATCATACGGCTGGTCAGCAGGTCTGTGCATGCTGAAGTGTATGAAGATGCGCATCTGACATTTGACACTGCACGTACTCTAGTAGTGCCAGTCCCAAGCCCAGATAACGGAGGAGGACAACGCTAATCATCTTGGTTATGCCACAGCGTCGTTAAACAGGAACTGTTGCTACTACATTTGAGGCTTTCACATAGAGGACATGCTACACAGGGGTGTCTATCCCCCCTAAGTCATTGGAGCAACGTCTTTTCCCCCTCCTTCTTCCCCCTCCCCGTTCCTTCCCCCTCTAAAATGGTGGCACACACACTGACAAATCTTCCTCACTATTTCTTGGATGGAGCATTTGCTCCAAGGTTTCTATGGTGTAGACACCCCTGATGCTACATAAGCTGACGCCATTTACGTTAATTTCAGAATTAGGAAGTATTTCTGAGCAGTTACTTACAAGGGTTCTATATTTAGACACAGCTGCGTGACAGACTGTAGGCGTACAGCAGTAGTGTATAGGCTGCAATCATAGCTTTCTCTTTTCTTGGAAATGTATAGCGAGTTATTATAGACTACAATTATTTTCAGTATTTTTGCTGGAAAAAGACCAACACGAGAAATATCGGCTCATTTCCGCCTATCTTTCTAATTGTTGTTTTATTTTCGGTCACGTTTGGCAACAGTGTTACCGACACTAATGCCATTGTAGGCTATAACACCCCCATCCTGTGCGCCAAGCAGCAACGCAACAACAAGCCCTACCAGCTGCCCATATTTGTCCATCAAGGTTTCGTTTGTACAGAAGTATAAAAATAGCACGTCTCTGCTAGTTTATACCTCTGTACAAACAAAACATTGTTGGACAAATAAAAACAAAAGAGATCGACATTCAGACACAAGTTTAGTTCCTCACTCCGCGGAAACCTTTTCAAACGAGACTGATGTGAAAACAATCTGAGGGTAGGTGATCACTGTTCGTGGTAATAGCAGCGGCGGCAGCAGCAGCAGCAGCAGCAGCAGTAGTAGTAGTAGTAGTAGTAGTAGTAGCAGCAGCAGCAGCAGCAGCAGCAGCAGCAGCAGCAGCAGCAGCAGCAGCAGCAGCAGCAGCAGCAGCAGCAGCAGCAGCAGCAGCAGCAGCAGCAGCAGCAGCAGCAGTAGTAGTAGTAGTAGTAGCAGCTTAATTATTTATGCTTAATAATTACCTCTGCATTGACTATTGATCTTTTCAAAAACTTACTAAAATCTCACATCATAAACCTAAGGACATCCAAATAGACATTTTTGTAAAGATTGTAAACTATACTCAAGTTTAATATTGTTTTTTTAATATTGGGTCGGTTTAGTCGTTAGTTAAGATTATGCTAATTAAGATCTTTGCTTAATATTCTTCCGTTCAGCCTGTGATCATTATTGGGTGCCCCGGATGGCGGGACTTGTCCCTTTGGGGTTACCTATTATGACACTCAACCAGTGAATTTACAGTGGCTGTAACGAGCGATTCAAATTCTTTGGTTGTTGTTTCCTAATAAACGGATCGATTGATTGATTACGTTGTTAACATTGGCACCACTTTAACCATCACCGTCCCTGAAAACAATTAACCTTTTGAAAACTCTGAGTAGATCACCAGTCTGCTCACTTGGAATTTTGCTAATATCTGAGAAGGAAACTATTGAAATATTCCAACTTTGTAAGCGTTCTGATAGCACAAATCAACCATTGAAACTTTAGCAACCCCGGTTACTCGCTTAAAAATGTCTCATTTTTCGCTCTGGTAGTGTTCTATCAGAAATTAAAATGGGATGGCTATTCCTAAATATACACTGGTGAAAAAAACAAATCAGTAATTATAGATATCTGTTCTTCCATATTTCTATAAATGTTTGAAAAGCTACTATACAACATACTTATGGAATATCTAACAAACTAAGTTCAATATATCGCCAAACTTATAATTATGGGTTTCGTAAATGTAATGTAAATGTAAATCTCCGAAATTTCTCAGCGCCACACAAAGGCCACGTCAGGGAGACCAGCTTATTCACCGGCGCTATATTAAATCAAGTCCGGAATAGCCATGTCCGCCTTATCCGTTCCGGTGCCAGGTCAGAGTCCGGGGCGGTCAAGCCGTAGGTCGTAGGGACCATTCCTTTCATGGCTTGCTCGAATCCAATATTTCTAAGGCAATGTACAATAAAAAATCTTTTGTACAATAAAAATCTTTTGAGATATACTGATCTCTCAAAAGCCTTCGACACTGTGAACTATCAACTGCATCTAAGTGGTTCAGAGCTAATAAACTGTCACTCAGTCAAAACCGCCTGAAATTTGCTTAACACAATAAAGTAACCCAGTGTGTAGCGGGACTTGTCCCATTTGGACGACCTTTTGAACCACAGCGTAGAGCCGTAGATGACATTTGGAATCGAAAACTGAACTCGGTTGAATTGTTATGGTTAGTGTTAATTATAGTGTTAACATTTGGCTGTTAATTTGTGCCAGGATTACCATAATGTTCTTCTAGTAATCTAAACTTTTCAAATTGACGTATTGCAGCCATCTGGACCAGTAATGTCACTCTTCTGACAGATCCAACGGAAGACGAGTCTTCTATCTGACCCTCTGATATTCCGACGTCTCCGATACACACAAGCAGACCAAGCTTCAATGGCCGCTCCTTATCCTTCACCAAGAAGCCGTGAGGCTGCTCCAGACTCAAACGATGACAAATACAAGATTGCTGACGAGGTACGCTATAAGTCCATCGCACAGAACAACTACGACAAACACCTTGAGCTGGGCCAGTCCATCCCTCCGAAGCAGTGTAGGATCTTAGCCAGCCGCCTGCTGCAGTCCACCGAGATAAGCGCTGCCGTAAACAAGGAGCGAGTTCAGTATCTGGGGTTGGAGGTGCTAAACATCTGGATGGAGAAACCGCGTAGTACGATCTGGGTGCTGAAAGGTCAATTGAAAGAGATGGGGCTCTACGACTCCTTAGCTATACTTGAAAATGCTAGACTCGGTAGGAGGAATTCATTCAATGATTCACCGAATAATTATCGATTTCATTTCTCACCAAATCATCCAATCATAACCGTGACTGACTGACTGACTGACTGACTGAATGACTCATTGACTGACTGACTGACTGACTGACTGACTGACTGACTGACTGACTGACTGACTGACTGACTGACTGACTGACTGACTGACTGACTGACTGACTGACTGACTGACTGACTGACTGACTGACTGACTGACTGACTGACTGACTGACTGACTGACTGACTGACTGACTGACTGACTGACTGACTGACTGACTGACTGACTGACTGACTGACTGACTGACTGACTGACTGACTGACTGACTGACACTGATCGAGTGAATGAGTGAGCGAGTGAGCGAGTACATAGTTTGATTGATCGATTTGTGTATATATTTATTGATTTATTGACTGATTAATTCATTGATTCACACGTTTTCGTTCTTTCATTCCCTCATTCCCTCATTCATTTATATTTATATAGCACCTCATTAGTAAAACTTAATAAGAGGCTCTCTCTTTGTCTCTCTGTCTCTGTCTCTGTCTGCCTGCCTGCCTGCCTGCCTGCCTGCCTGCCTGCCTGCCTGTCTGTCTGTCTGTCTGTCTGTCTGTCTGTCTGTCTGTCTGTCTGTCTGTCTGTCTGTCTGTCTGTCTGTCTGTCTGTCTGTCTGTCTGTCTGTCTGTCTCTCTCTCTCTCTCTCTCTCTCTCTCTCTCTCTCTCTCTCTCTCTCTCTCTCTCTCTCTCTCTCTCTCTCTCTCTCTCTCTCTCTCTACACTAGCCTGACTCACGTTAAATGTGATTAAGAATATAAATTGATCAGTAAGCAAAAGCACTGGCGTAAACTTGTCCAAAATATTGGGGGGATTTGGCTATTCATTCTACACTTGTTGCATAGATTGTACAGTCCATCTCAATTATTGGGGGCACGTGCCCCGGTTGCCCCCCGCCCCCAGAGTCTTCGCCTATGAGCAAAAGAATGCGTACAATGAATATTGCCTGGATGCATCTGTTGGTGTTTCGCTTATGCTGTGTCGAATTCTAATTCCAGAACATCGCGTGAAATTAGAAATACTTTATTCAACCACGTCATCACCCTGATGGCGTTTAGCTGCTCACTTGTGGTCATAAGAAAACCTTCAGTCTTTTATGGAGGCTTATGGAGTCCCTTATTTAAGGACGCATGCGTGTGACTACTTTTGCTTGACTAAGTATGCTCTAACTTCCTTACCATGCCATATTTTATCAACACCTATCTTATCTTGTCTTACCCTGCATTATCTTGCGTTATCTTGATTTCCCTTGAATTGCTTTACATTAGCCTACCTTACTTTGCATTGCCTTGCCTTGCCTCTCTAACCATATATCTTACCTTCCTTTATTTTACATTAGGCTACCTTACCCTATCGGACAAGCATTCCTTTACTGATGAGACTTGGATGCTTGTAGATTACGTATCACTGTACATCATGATATACGAAATGGTAAACAGTATGCAGGGACCACCTATAAAGCACAAGAGAACTGTTCCCGGTGAAAAGCCATTGGTCGACGTCATTCGTCCAATCATGAATCGCAATCAAGGCCTCAAGATGACTCAGAGGGAGAAAATCCTGAATCTTCGCCTAGTTCGATCGATAGATGGCGATCAGGATATCACCTGGAGTTCACCTGCTCGGAACTTCAAGGTAGGACTTAATACCGCTCATCGAATTAACCAAATGTATCGACATAGCTGATAGAGACATAGCTCACCAACTTGTAACGGCCGTACATGTGTAGGCGTAATTTGTGGAGGTACGAGGGGTAACGAGTTAATTTAATTAAAACCTAATTTCTCAAAGATGAAAGAACATGGACCGGAGTGGAAGCAAATTTAGTGATTTTGGAGAAGGAAAGGGGTAATCCGAAAATACAGTGCTGTTTTTGTGACAAGGAATTTGTTGGTTGTTCGGGAGCATTTGCATGGCGAAAATACAGAAACCACAGTCGAGTGGGAGCAGTGGGCTGTTCCTGACTAATAATCAGAGGACGATGAAGAAGAAGACACGACACAGTGGACGCTGCCAACCCTTAAACATGCTTGGTTGCAAGCTGTGTCAGTGACCTGGGGCACTGGTGGTTTTTCGTTCTGCTGACTGACACTCACAGTCACACGACCAAAATATGATAGAGTTCGAAGTTCAAGACTTGAAATTGGAACAGTAACCGCATATCATTACTGTTGTGTTGCTAGTAGTCAGCTATCTTTACGATTGATTGATTGCCTATGACATTGACATTTACTTGCTTAAAAGTTGAAAAGTAAACAAATAATAAAAATTCCTTGTCAGGTTTAACATTCGTTAGAATCCGTGAAATATTAAAATTCTTAAAATTCATAAAATGCGAATTCTCGAACTATGCTGAGGCCCATATGACATCTCATAAAATAATAATAAAACATCTAATAAAATAATAATGAAACATCTAGGCTTAATAAATAATGTTTACCTCTAAACGTAAATATATGAATCTAAATGTTTGAACTTATTAAAGTTTAAGAATTTCTGGACGGCAGAAAATGTAGGCTATTAGGCCTAGTAAAAGCACACTCTGCACACAATAATGCAATGGCCATGGTCGCATTGCGTTAGCATTTGCGCGTGACCAGAAGAGACAATGGTTGTTAGTCACCAAATCATTCAAATTGCACGATGAAAGTTTCACATATAACCGCATGATACTGCGGTGTCACTGAGTGTAAATGTTTAGGACTTTGAGAGTTTTCGTCTATGTAGTGGTAGGCCTATGTAATGTTCATTTATGCTTCATTGTCATATGACCACGGATTGGCCAAAATGACTGGCAATATTTTATGTCTTCAGGGGCGTCTACACCATAGAAATCTTGTAGCATATAATTATGCTCCATCTGTCAGTGTGTGTGTGTGCCATTATTAACGGGGGAGGGTAGGGAAGGGGAGGGGAAGTGGAGAGAAGGGGAGGGGAGGGGAAGTTGCTCCAATGACTTCGGGCGGAGAGAGACGCCTCTGTATGTCTTAAATATATTTGCTACTTTGCGTACAATACAATACAATATTCGTTTATTCAACAATCAGTGTTGTCAGAGACGCAACATGTGACAAAAGATGAGAGAAATATAATCATCGTCTAAGCTGTTTTTGGCGTCTGGCGGCGCCACTGAAAAGGCGTATGGGGAGTCTATGTGACATCTAATAAAATAATATTACGTCCTACCTCTTCCCGTCGAGCAAAAGGCTTGTATGCAAAGAGAATGGAACAGCGAACTGATTTGCATGAACATCAAGACTGTCAGAAAGAGAAACTTAATTTTGGCGGATGAGGCCCGATTTTTAGCCGTGCCGTCGCCATGTGCACTTGGAATCTGACTGGTTTCTGACGCTCACCATTTCAGCCGAAGGAATTACGAATATCACGAGAGGCGCAAAGAACAGAAACCGGCTTGCTATTGCCATGGGAACCGTGTCAAGTGAACACACACACACACACACACACGCACACGCACACGCACACGCACACGCACACACGCACGCACGCACGCAAACACACACACACACACAAACAAACACACACACACACACATATATATATATACACAAACACACAGACACATGTAAATGCGGAGTGGTAGTGAAGTCCACTGGCAATAAACGGATTCCCATGGATTGCGCTATATAAATTTGTAATTAACATTACCATTACCGATGCATTACCGGAGCAGTGAGGCACACGGCATGATATGATCAATAATGTGATTAGTCAAACACCAAAGAGTCCATTGCCCTCTCTAGATCTGATGGCAAATGGGATGATGATGGGGTTACAATAATACCTTGGATCAGACATCGGTCGCTGTTTGGCGTGGGATGTCAGCGTTCCAAGCACATTCGTAGCATCACACGTTAGACTTTGTCCAAAGTTGGGGAGCTAGATCTCGGCAGTGACGGGTGAGTCGTGACGATAGACTAGCCGAGACTATACATCCGCTTCAGCGCCTATTAGTTTCCGTTCAAATCGGAAACTCCATATCAGTTGTGTACAGCGCGTTAATGGGAACATTCTGGAGACGAATGCAGGCCCTTAAGCCTTGAGGCTAAGTGTCAATTAATAGGTCCTGTAAACTTAAAGCAAACAGTGAACTTAGGCCTACTCTCATTTTAATTAAAATTATAATAAATTTGCCTGTACGATCACAAAAATCTTGTAACGGGGCGAACTTTTCTTCCGCGTTATATTCCAACGTCACTTATAAACAGGGATTCGAATCTCGGACGCCTTGGAAAAGGGTTGACACATTAGGTCTGGCATTTATACATTAATATCTCATTAAAGTTCTTTAATCGTTAGTTTGTAATCATTTGCCCTGTCGACCTTTAACATAATTATGCGTTGTTGCTGTGTTTTAGGGCGAGCAAGTCGACATACATATGTATTACACAAACGCATCGGTAAGTCTTAAGCAATGCATTCAACTATATTAGGCCTACATTCCCTGGTAATCGTAATCTTCTGATTTTTCAGCCCCCGCCCCACCCCAAACAGCTAAATCGTTGTAACGATCGAGCTTATTCACAAACCCCCATGCAAAACAAAATCAGTTAGGCAGATTCGTAATTTGGAAACGCCAGCAAAATAAAATACTTTCGAGAAAGAATATTTTGCCGGATTAACCCTGAAGTGCGGAGTAAAAGATGTTCCATGTTGCTGATTTTATTCCAAAATCAAACAGCCGAACTACACGCACATAGGTTTAGGTCCATTGTGATTCTTTACAATGCAGTTTCACCCGAAGCGTCCATTGATTGTGCATAGCGACAAAGCTGCTGTAGAATTCAATGGATTGGTTTGGAGAGTAAGCCTTTTGCGGAATCCGTCCCTGCAGCTGCCTACATCGTCTCAGTCTTACTCGAGTGTCTTTCTTTACTACAGGAAAGGCGCCACACGGATCCCGGGCGGAAGTTGGAGGGTGTGACCCGGGTCGAACGCAACGTCATCAGCTGGATCGACGAGGGTTCTCTCTGCTTTGGATATGTTGAGTCGGAACCAGTGGCTGCCGGTGAGGATGCAGAGCAGCTTGTTCATCCGGTCCAAGAAATGGGTCAGGACTTAGCTAAGTCGATGGGCGAACTGTCCTTGAAATCGGACATCTCGCTTCAAGGTCACTTGTTCGGTCAGACAAGGGAACGCAGGACGAGGACGGCAATAGAAGTGGACGATTCGAGCAACTCTCCTGGATTCCCGATCAGCGTCTGCCCAACAGTGAGTCAAACAATCATTTGTTCTGTAAATTCACTAAGTTTGTCTACTTTTAAACAACTTACAACTAATATTGAAATACCTTCTCCCTGGTTCGCAGAAGCCTAGCTTCAGATAACTTTATAAATAATAATACTAATAATAATAATAATAATAATAATAATAATAATAATAATAATAATAATAATAATAATAATAATAATAATAATAATAATAATAATAATAATAATAATAATAATAATAATAATAATAATAATAATAATAATAATAATAATAATAATAATAATAATAATAATAATAATAATAGCAGAGATTTAAGTGCCATAGTTCGTAAACAGTCGAGAGGAAATCGATGCAACGATTCAGACGCACTGATCAGTCTCTCCAAATAAAAGTTGAACTAGGTTTTGCATAAGTTCCAACTAGCTCGTGAAAGTTCACATAAGTTAAAATACAACGGCTATTAAGCTAAATTGTTCGTAGCTTATTAGTAGGCCTCGGGGGATTCTAATTAGTCCGTATTTATATGGGTCAAAAATAGTTTCCATATTGTTTAATACGGCGACATTAACCGGAAGAGGGATTTGTTTGTACGTCCAAGGCAGAGTTTGATAATCCAGCGAATCAGACATCTTCACCTTGGAGGTGAGATTTAGCTAGAGATGGAGTTGGCAATTCCCTCACAACATGTCTTCCGTCACTCGACAGGTGGTCATCAACTGCGCTAATTACTTCCTCCATGATCCATCTACAGTATAGGCGCCGCCTATACGGCTTGCTCTTTAGATGCGAACAAATTACAATCAGTCTCTCCAAATACACCTGCTCTCACCCTCTTTCCTGTCCACTCTCCAAGAACTTTTAGTGGGACATTTCAATAGAATACCATACAGGTGCCTTGCTGCACTAATTGCTTAGTGCGACAGTAAGTCGTCTGCAGCCGTATAGTTTTCGTTTCGGCAGAGAAGGATCGAGGAACTTGGGTCGTTGGAGTGACCTCGACCATTAGGCACTGGTGGCGCTTCGATCTATTGACTGGCTGGAGACGAATACCTGGTTCGCGTGCACCCGGATGCTCGAGGAGCTGGCCAGACGTACGTCCTCTAAGATGAGGGGCAACTGGACTGTGATATGTCGCTTTGAACGAAGTTGAGCGGATATAGTGTGGAGCGAGTCGACGATGTAGTAACGTCCGTGTGTTGTCACTCCACGCTTACGACCCAGTTTGGACCAAGGCACTGAACATCTGTCAACTTTAGGTAGGAATCCGTTGAATGGGCTCCACGTGTATTGGTGAGCCCCCCCCCCAAACCCCCACTGGTAACTCTTCTAATTGTCTGCGCATTGTTTTGTTCGATGAAGACATTTCTGGTCTTAATGACATTTAACATAATTAGGCTGACGTAGCTAAGAGCATCTCTGATTTGTTTGCCCTATAGTAGTGCCATATAAATTTCTAATAACAATTATGGGCCTAGGCCTAAAATGCCTCACTATCAATGTCCTGTCTTTTACTTCTCTGAAGCCCAATCTGGCTCCACTGTCCATTGTATACAGTTCAGCAACATGTCCTCATAGACTAGTCTTCCATCCCTTGATTCATCCGGCCAGTATAATAGGCCTACTGTTCTCATGAATGAGTTGTCACAAAGTCAAAGTATACGAGCTCGATCCGTTTAATTCGTGGTCCCTTTACGATGCTCTTCACCTTCCGGAGCATTCGCAGGACCTCATCGCTCGATTCTTGTATTTATTATTAACCAATTTATTGTTTTGTTTTTTTTTATTAGACAGAGGAGACGTCGATGGAGGAGCGGCCGAGTCAACATTCGCAATAGTTTGCCTAAAGAACCGAGTTTTGAATACAAACTACTTCAATTTAAACAAGGCTCTTCTATAGTGGCTCGTGTAGTGCAGGCATGGGCGGCGATCCTGGGGGTCGAGGGGGACAAGACCCCACCTTTGGCAGTGGAGGGAGACACACCATACATTGCCCCCTCCCCCATTTTGAAGAAACACCAAAAAGGTCAATCAATTTTTTCGCGATTTTTTAACCTCTTTTTTGACAAGATGTTCTAAAGTGTCCCCCCCCCACCTGTCAAACCAGATCGCCGCCAGTGAGTGCAGGCTAATCTGTTAATAGGCCTATATTCGCACGCGCCCAATCAAGTCAGCGGCAAGGCGAGAAACTTGGAGGGCAACATTTCAATGGGCATTAGATGGGACCCACGTGGGCTCTATACGGAAATATGGGTCACCCTAAACTTCTGCCCACTTCAAACACTAACAGCTGCATCGCGAGTCTCACTGCAAACCTTAGTTGACCACACTCGCCTTGCTACTCTTTCAGCACACCCATGCATAATCATGCTAACAGCTAACAAAGATTAGTCAAGCTTTTGTTATTCAGTGTGCCCTGTAGTGGAAATTATTAATAAGCAAACAATTCAGAGGTATCATAATGTGTCAAACAGTCTGTGTTCAACACTTTAACGACGACGAGCTGTAGGCCCCTATATATTGGTTTTCCAGTCGCATTTAGTCCACTCTCGTCGTTAAAATGTTATGAACCCATAGTTGTCTTAGTCAAGTCAGAGTTATATTGTCCACTAGGTACATTTCATTAGCCTAATTTGTTTTTTAGAAGAATTCCTCAAACACGAACTATATTTAATCTATATGCATAGGCGTCCGCAGGAATTTTTCTGCGGGGGCAAATTTTTCTAGGGGACTTTTCCGGGGCAGAATGATTTTTGCATGGAATTCACGAACACAGAAAACGTGACAACTTTCAAAATCCAGGGGGCAAATGCCCCCTTTCCCCTCTCCGGACGCCCATGTCTATATGGGTCACATTTGGCCTATTTATAGAGTATGATTTACCTGCAACCATGGATTCTGACTGCATTGCTCAAAAACTGCATCTCAAAGTTATCACAAAAATAATCGTCTAAACGGAGTAATGCAGTTTGGTTTAACTAATTCGTTTAAAATTGCAAAAAACTCGTTTAAAGTACTTCGAATTTTGTTTTAAACTATTAGTTTTTTAAAGTTTTGAGCAGTATTTACGTGTAATCGACGAACTATATATTTTGTTTATTTGTAATGTGTGGTAGAAACACATATAGGCCTATTAACACAGTATAAATAATTATTTATAGGCTACTGTGCTATTAATGCTCGGCCGATATCCTGTAAGTTGTCTTACAATCTGACAGTTTGAGTGACAATGTTTTACAGATTTAAATATCTGACTAATCAAAAGTATTATTATAGTGGTTTACTGTATGAGTATAGGCCTATATATTAAACGTTTCATAGACATGTCTGATTAAGATATAACTAGGGCCTATACTTCCTGCGTTATCCAGCCTAAGCTACATCTAGTGTAGGTGGCTGGGGCGTATTTAGCTCATGCGTTAGTCTTTCACCACAGCGTCCGGGCTTCAAAAATGCTTGTCCATCGTGGTAAACGGAACAGTTTGTTGTCAACACTCAACAGGAACGCATACCAAGCTATAATTGCGCTCCGTGCCAAGCGTAAATATAGCCCCCTCCCAAGATCAGCTTAACCAATAACGACCAAATTTGTTGCCTCGAACATAATATTAACTATAAATATGTTCAAACAACAATTTTTAAATAAGCCTCAGGTATTTATCGATTAATATTATATATATGCACTTTTATTTGTTATTTAATTTTATTACATTTATTTCATTTTAAATTGATATTATATTTCAAGATAAAGTAATTAGTGTAACAATAAAACTGTTCCATGGCACCGCTGGAACACCCCTCGCTACGGCACCGATTGTCCTTGCATGCGTTTTCTGTAACGGAAAGTTTTCCAGTTATTGGATTGTTGCCAGCTGTTGTGTTTGGGCTTGAGTCCTGAACCCTATAGGCCTACCAGGCACCTCTACTGAAAGTGATGGTGGCGATTATTCTATAGGCCTAATCTACTAATTGGTCAAACTTCTATAAACAGAAATCTGTTACACAAGACACTTTCAGCTGCCTTGTTTGCTGTGGTTTAAACACCAGGTTGAACGTTTAACTAAGTTTTTCGTTATAAAAGCCATTGTTCGTTGCACCATCACAGGCTCTGTGTTTAATACCTCATCTTATAGGACAAATTGAGCACCATTTTTAATTTGTGAAGATGTGTAAGTTAAATTTTCTTCAAAAGTGCTTAAACTGATTTCAGGTAAACATGGAACAACTCGACGGAGGCCAGTACTAGGCCTATAGGAGGCCTAGAGATGGAAAAGTATTGGTGCTTAAATGTTCCTGTGTTACATTTGCATCTTTATTGTGTTCGTGTTCCATTAGCGACTAACAGTAGGCCTACATTATACTTGTTATTAAGCATTCAGACGTTTCACATTAGTTTTGTATATAACGCGAAAGACTGTGTGTGCTATTCATAACTTTTCAATTGCTCTCGGACAACTGTAACGAAGTAACTAGGCCTATGTAGGCTAACCTTCAGAAAGTTGGTTCTGTTACATTCAAGTGTGTAATGTGGTCCGAGTACGAGTTATGAATGGCAGCTGTGGATTGAAAGCCCTATGAGCGGGAACAAAATGCATCTTGTAATTTAATATTTATAAACCGCCATTTCAAGAAAAAAGATCATAATTGCACGTCACATGTATCATATAACAAACGTGTCTTCCATAGGGTTAGTTTGTACGAGTAAGGTGGGGAACCGTTGTAAAAGTGACATGTATGTAGAAAATGTATCTGTATTTATAGATCATCTGAACCAGTTGGATGGGAAGTTCCCTTCTTCCCAATGCATATATATATATATATATATATATATATATATATATATATATATATATATATATATATATATATACATATATATATATACATATATATACATTATACAGTAATATTTTAATGAATATGCAAACCAGTGCAGTGTGTAACATATGCTAGCCATTAATTAATTAATAAATAATTACTCTGAAATAGCATTAAGTGCTTGCAGTTAAAGCAATATTGCCTATACACATAGCATATAATTGTCATCGCACATCATTATTAATCAGGTACTTGTATCGCACTAATTATGACTTCATTCGCAAATGCACAGGTACCTGTGCAAGATAAATCTTCAGTCGCTTGGTAAAATGAAATGAAAGGTCTTTCAATGCTGCTGGTAATGAGGTCCTTAGATGGGGACCAGCATACAATTCATGGGTAAACACGTCTTTTTTGGTAAATTGGAATACAGTTCAATGGCCAAAAGAATCAAGCTCATCGTAAGAGTTTGTTCTCGTGGGATTAAGTTTGAGTGGAATGTTTAAGTCAGCAAGGTCGATTGCTACTTGACTACAAAGTGCCTTGTGTACGAGGAATTTAGCAACAGTCAAGTGGCTCCAAGCTGGAGAAGATAAACCAGTGAAATGTTGAAGACTTTTTGGTCTGTAAGTGAAGACCTTTGTGGAAGCCTACGAACTAGGCGAGCAACAGCACATAGAACTGATTGCAAGGAGTCATAAAGGCGATGAGGAAGAAAACCGAATGTTGAATTGCAATAGTCTAGGCATGATCAGACAAGTGAACGGACAGAATCTCGAGTTAGAGACCGACAGATAGGTCGAAGTTTGCCTCAGGTGAGAGAAACAGGATTGATTAACATTGGTGATGAGAGTCAATGTCAACCTTGAATCAAGATTCACGTCTAGGTCTTGAACCTGGAGCACTGGTAGAACAGATCAGTGTATTTTGTACACAAATATAGCAATGCTAAGGATAATAATAATTAGATCTGTTAGGACTACAGTCACTACACCAGATTAGTTCATTTTAAGATGGTCACTGTTGAGACGTACGTACACAAATGTAGCTTGTGCTACATGGAATGTGAACATAACACAATATCAAGTGCTATCTATACGCAGTGCTCAACAACATTCTTACCTCAGATGTTTGTGGTTGTCTCTGTTTTAGACAGCATGTATATCTCTGACTGTGATTCTAAGGTCTCATATTTCCTTCTCACTTATATTTGAGGTAATGTAACATAACCAGACATTCATATATGGCATTTAAAGATCCAGACGCACAGAGTGAACAGTGGGAAGTCACTAAAATGCTGGGCTTTTGCTTTTATGCCTTTCAGTATTGAAGTCTGTGTGTGTCCTGTGAAACTGAAAATCAGTTAACAACTCACTGATAATAAATGTGTAAAACTGCCCACTTATGGGATTGCTCTTGTTTTGTTTGCTTTTCAGCTTAAAATTCCCTCGGCTTCACGACTCTACCTCTGGAAACTCATCTTTAACAGATGCATGCATGCATCTCATTATTTATATAGCACCTTCTTACTGACCTCACATGGCTGCTTGTAAATGAACCGTAATAACATTACTTATACCTTACCATCCATGTTTCTCATTTTAGACCTTTTATGAAAGTTTATTTTCAAAGTAATTACAAAGTGTTAATATATAATTACAAAGTGTCTGTCAATATCAGTTAGGCAACCGAGTGTTGGCTTTGGTTTCTGTTTCGGTAACCACACCACTCCCTGTTTGGTTCAAACAATTAAATTCAGATTTCTTTCAAGACTTGATAGTTCAAAATAATTTTAGCATGAGAACATGTTTTACATACATATACTGTTGTATTCATTTGTTCAAAAACATTTATGGAGCTTGTCTTTAAATTATCCACTGCACTCAGAAATGCTCCCAGTGCAGCCCAGCCCTAGACAATTCCAACAGACTGTATAATATACTTAGTGGCTAAATGTACCTTGTGCTCCTGGCTACAAAATTGTTAGTTACACAACACTTATTTTGATATTGCTAATGTGAATCAATATAAAAATTACAGGGTACCTCAAGCAAGCATTAAAAGATTGTCAAGAAGTCATTTTGCAAAAACATAACTTTTGGAAAATGTTTTTGCATTTCTGTTACACAAGTGCACATACAAACTAAACTGCTTTTTAACAACACAAGCAATGTAAAATTAATAAAAGGAAAACATTATTATTAAATGAGGAGTAGGCAGCTATGTCAAACTTCTACGATCAATTCAAGATAACAGTAGTTTAAATTCTCCACTTAACCATCAACATATGTGAGATTACTTACGGTATTTACCACCCAGTTTAAAATAAGTTATCTCCAAATGTAACAATAAATGTTCAGTTTGTCGTTCATTAATATAGGACTGTACAATATTGTTAAAATTTAGCCAGTCTATGTCATGCCAGGTGATTGAAGAAAGTTAGCATCAAAAAGGACATCCATAAGTCTCTATTCCAAAAAATAAATAGATCCTATGTGATTTTTACTTGAAGGATGTTGTGCCAACTGAGAAATCAAATAATAATGGTCGATGGAAATTCTTGAGATCACAATAAAGTTTAAGTTTCACCGTGTATCTAGAATTCATGCAGCCAATTCCTTCAAAATGACTCACAAAAGAAGCATTATTTTACATATGTCTTCTGCTAACAATGGCACTGTTGAAGTTGCAAGCTTAGATGGTCAAAGTTGGCTAATCTTCAACTAACGCACACTCGATCAAATTTACACATATCAGAACAACATTTTCTCAGTCATGTTTGTATTTCTCAACAACTGGTATAAGTCCACTTTAATCTGTTTGAAAATCATGCAAGTTTAGCAATTATATAATAATAAATATTCTTTATATGTAATTCAGTTTCACAGTTTACATAAACACAAGAATTTAAGTCTTTTTACACTTTTCATGAAAATCAGTTCCTTAAAATTTCATGTTCCAGTTAAAAAGTATAAATCGAAATGCTGGTTCAAATTTTTGTACACGCGAGTCACCCAGCCAGTCAGCATGGCCATATGGCTCATACATATATGGGACCCATATGCCCATAAGGGACTCGTACAAGTCCCATAAAATGTTTATGGGCATGATGGCTAAGCATTATCTCAACTGTTCACTTGACAGCACCATGTAAATACTGATAGCCGTTCGAGATACATTCACATTATCTTCTTTCCAGACTGAGTTTACAAAGCACCTTAGGGTAAAAATAACCTGACTCTTGTTCTACATCTTTCCAATTTCATCAAGTATTTCATGTAATTACTTTCTATGGCACTTTCATCATGTCAAACAATAGCAAAGACTAGCAATTCCAGAATTCAAACAAGTCACACTAATTAATTTCTTTCCTACCCTTCAGAAGTAAGCAATCATCTGTTTATCAAAAAAGGATTTGTGATATCCATATATTATTTCAATCGTAGGGGATCAATTATAACCCAGGGTCCAGAAACAACATCCAATAAAAACAATAATAATAATGAGTAGCAACATTAGTAGCGAAAATAATAATACCAATAAAACAACTCGCATCACCGTAACTAAGAGAAACTGTAAAATGAGACAGATAGTTTAGCCTCTCACATAAGAATTTCCTAAAACGCAGATTCAAAATAATAGGTGCATCAACAATAGATTACATTGATTTGTGATGCACCTATCATAAAGATAGGTGAGTCTCTTGATAGGTGCATCAGAGAGCAACTTCTGATAAAAACACAATAAGAATGGCACTTTGAAATGGTACCAGAAATGGCACTTTATAATGGTATCAAAAATGGCACTCTGAAATCATGGCACTTTGTAACCATGCCATTACAACAGCAATTCTAGAATGCTAGCATGAGAACAGCACTTGCACCAACAGTGGCACTGGTAATATATGCAACACCACATATAACTGCAGCACAAAGTAACACATGGAAATGGAACTTTGACATGCAATAACACCAAATGACAAACTGGAGTGACATATCTAAGCAACACTTTTGAAAGACATTCTAACGGAGACACCATAAAGATCAGCAAATAAAACCGACTCATTGGACTTCAAATTATATAGAATGACATTCTGAAGTGGCACGGCATTCTGTCACTAACAAATGGCGTCATACGAACGGCATAAGACTGGCACTTTCAACAACGACTTGGAAACTGTGAAAGACATCCGATTAATCATAATATCTGTTTTAAAAAAGTAATTCATCGATGCAGTTTGTTTCAGTTCCAACCCAAGTCTTACAATGAGAAGCTTAGGTTCGAAGCTCTTGTTTCCATTGAATCAGGGTAATGTAACTGATTTCATACTGACGGTTCAGAATACAAGTGGAAGATATCCGGCTGAGATTGACTGCGACTCCGATCGTTTATGTCACATGACGCTGAATTATCTGAAAGCCACAGAGAATAGCAGTTAAGATGAAGCTCATGAATGTATCTGAACATTTGTATAGCACATTTTAAAAACCTCACAAAGGTGTTAAAACATGGCAATACAACAGTTCCTAAAAGCTGCAAACACCTCTAAATTGGGAATTTTAACACTTTGTTTTACCAAAACTACTGTAAGTAAAAAACATTAGTACGATAATGAATTCTTTATGAAACACAAATGAAATTGAATCACATTAGTGAACAATGAAATCTTCATTTTATAATATTAATTAGGTAATCATTAAATTTATGAAAACTGATATATTTACTATGGATAACCTACCATGGTTCATATTTTCATTTTTGTGCAGCGTCTCCAGACTGACAGTAATTGGTCCATTAATTCCCCGGCCACTCAGAATATCAGCCGAGTTGTAAATCCTGACCTTTTCTCGAACAGCGGCAAAGTTAACCACCTGATTTGCATTCACGAAGCTGGAATCACAGCTCATGTCTTCAACAAGCAACGATGGTTGAACCGAGTCCTGCTGCATTGTAAGACAGCACCCAGTTCCGCTGCTTGACGTGGTTCCAGTCAACTGGAGGAAGTTGCTCTGGTAACCAGTGTCAGAGCTAATAGCATGCGGTGCACTTTGAGAGTCATACGACGGAATCGGGTCCTGTGATATTGAAGTCATTTCATCACAAACAACATCCCCAGAACTATGCCATTGTGAGAGTGCGTCCTTGCAATTAACCGGATTGTGATTCTCGCTGTCTTGAAACAATTCCGTTGGTTGAAGTCTGCTGGTTGATACTTGTTTGACATTGTCTATCTGGGGCTCCATAGAAGGCTGGTATGAGTCATCAACCTTCATTTCAAAAGACGCATCAATTGTTGAAAGATTTCGCCTTCTGCAACCTTTGCAAAAGTTTGAAAAGTACCGATTACTTTCAGCTTCACAAATTGCTTCAGATTTACACTTAAATATGAACTGCATCATGATAGAAAATCGCAAACATTTACATTTACATGATTAATATATATGTGTGTAACTATGTATGTAACATGCATGTATGTATGTGTACAAGGTGTCGCTTTCTGTTTCAGAGATGGAGTTGTGACAGCATTGCATACATCTGAATTGTATTTGTATTTCTCCTTAAAGGCTGTAATGAGCATCCACGTATTGGCACTATAAAAGAGAGAGTAGGCTCTGAACAGAAAGACATTGGTGTCCAGCTGAATGTTATTGCCCAAGGTTGACTAAGACTGTTCACAAAGTCACAGGCAGTGGCACTTTTTAGATGGGATAGCCTCTCGT
The DNA here is from genome assembly GCA_963556255.1 of Allolobophora icterica. NCBI lineage: Eukaryota > Metazoa > Annelida > Clitellata > Crassiclitellata > Lumbricidae > Allolobophora > Allolobophora icterica. Next base: position 55,831,506 of record OY744605.1, read on the forward strand.
GAATTATCCTTTTCAGCCTCCAAATAGTTAGTCTTTACATGCGTTACAGGCACCTTGCCCCACTTATCTACTCCAGACACCTGTCATTAACATTATTAACAACATCTTTTCGAAAAGCATGATCATAGGCAGAGCAATCTTCAGAAAGTCAATTCACGTTAGGCATCTTGTTCAACACCTCTTTGAATTCCTATGGGCATTTTAATCCTCATTCCAAAATGCCTGTTTACCAACTGTCAAAAGATATCTGACTTTAAGCAGCCATTCCAGCACCACAATGCCCATTCCTTCATACCTGGAGCTGAAGAGACAGGCGTGACAGTGAAATTTCCATGACTCTGGCTGGTGGAAGATGACGACAGCTCTGGACTCTGAAGATGACAGCAGCCATCACTCGAACTGGAGCGCCTGACTGCTGGTGCCACCGCTCTTGAGCCTTCAGAGCTACCTAAATAATGGCAACAACAGCATATTCTTCATTGTTGTCATTGTCATCATCACAAAACTGCAATCTGTCAGTTTGAAGCAAACCGTTAATCATAAAACTCTAAAGCTTTCAAATATACCTGATGAAAGACAAGACATTTCATCATTATTAGCAACACTATCAAGTATTTATGAACATTTCAGCTGTTATTCTTGACTCAGTAGAAAATAACCTACCTTCTTTTGTAATAAATATGAATATTGTTTAACACGATGAAATGGAATAAGCAATAACTCTGTACTGCTTCTGCCAATATTTAGCCCGAGTGATTGATGAAAACCATACCCTTAATTCCCCTTTGAACGTTTCTGTGGTAACACAGCACTTTAGCAAGAGACAAATGGCCGTTTCCAAATATTCTGCAGCAAACAATTATCCTTTGGAGCAGAACCCCACTACTCGAGAGTCTTTCAGCAAAAAGCACCACAAGAATAGCAATCTTACAAGTGAACAATCTTTGTATGCAGATAACATGGCCAGACAACTAACTATTGATCCAAAATGAACAAATACCAGCTCTCCACACAGCTCAACTCGTGATACTGGATGTTCAAGTTATAAGTGTTGCAGTTCAAATTAAGTGATCTACCTTGTATTTAGTAAACCATAGCTCCTTAAATTTTTTACCACTCTTACGGCCTATATTTTAAATATAATAATACTACCAATAACAATAATACACATGTCAGAATTACTTGTTGACTTAAGTGGAGTGCCGGAGCAGCCATCTGCTCGAATTGGTGAAATTGCTGGTGAATCCATGAGCAGTGGAGCTGTAGAACAGCGTCGAAAAGTGGGCGTTGCATGTAGAAACTTTATGGGACTTGACGAGAAACGATCCTGAAATATCAACCATCACAACAAATTTTACATGAAGCATTGCTCTACTCTAAAAAATAATTTTTTTCATGATGTTTCCATTTCTTAATTTTCACCTACCGTAGGTAAGCTACTATATTGTAAAGGTCCATATTTTATTAGTTACCAGTATACTAAGTAACGCTGTCTTAAAACCACTTTCTATTCACTGGGTCTTTCGCACTGGGAGCGCCTCTGATTAGCGAATACTGTGACAGGCGCTTTATAAATGTTTAGATACAATACAATACAATATGTAATTGTGCAGTACTGTAAGGTCTTTGACTGAAGTGACATAACATAGCAGCAAAACAACCTTTCTTGCGAGTTGCCCATGTGACTCACCAAACCACATAAAGGTTATGAATGTAACAACCACTTTTCAACGTTGTTATATGGCCCCAATAGACCACAACGCATGGATTCACCAGTGGTTTCTCCAATTCAAGCACATAACGCATCAGGAGTTAAACCTCAGACAATTAAGCATGACCATACTTTCTCAATTTTACACCCAGATAAGGATGAAATAGGAAAAACCCAAAATGGACAAGCTCCCTTACCAAAACACTTCCTTGCACTCAAAAAGTATGGTACAATCGTTTTTAAAAATGAAGAAAAGACAAAAATTACTGTAAGTAAGTAAATAGCACTTGCATTTGACACACAAACATGTTCTACACAGTACAGAATTATCAGAAACGAAGTTTGAAAATGTATGACATAAGCAAATATAATCATTGCACATGAAGTTAACAAAACAACTGGACTTACGATATCTGACAGGTCAGCAATATGAGATGACTCTATGGCATCACATCCTGAACTGCAAAGAGGTTTCTCAGCCGACTTCATTGGAGAGAGAATGTTGGGCGAAAGATTTCTATCAGAATCCGAGTTTTTTCTACTGGCCCTTAACAATACAAAAGAACACAAGAAACAGTCCTTCAACAGTTCATTTAGTATAATCTAATCTACCCTAGTTATGTCTAATCAATTTTAATCTATTCATGTCTAATCAATTTTATTTAACATCAGTACTTCTATTTACACAAGTTAACGACGAGTGTGTACCTTCACGTGAACTATCATACTTGTCTAGTTGGGTGTCTGTTAGCTTACCTCACTGGGCTGATGGGCGTCCCCTCCTCTCCATGGAAAAATAATTTACGCCGAAGTGATGAGTTGCTCAGTGCATCTTGACTAACACCATCATCGTCGTCCTGGCAACTGCCCTGTCGAGATGCGGATGGCATGGCTGCCATTTCAACATCACGGTGACTGTAATGTGTTTCTAAGGCAAGATAAAAGTTCTAAAAGAAACTAGTATACTTCAACTCATGCATAAATATAGTGGAGACCCTTTAACATGCAGTCCATTTACACATGAATCCACTTAATAAGTGGTTACATCCAGGGTTTCCGTTAGAGCCCAAAAAGAGGATGTACTTACGTCCTGAACGAGATTTTTGGACATAGCTCATTTCTAACAGTGATCACACTGGGCGTATACGACATAACAGAATACACAATCACAGCTAGGGTACACATTTTCCATCAAGTACCGAATCCGAGTATTTCGATATACTATTTGCCGGATCTGGGTACGAACCGAGTACCGTTTGTTCCATATGTGAAGCTTCACATTTTCATGTAATAAAAATTTTCAAAAAATTTTTTATACTTTTAGTAACTGACCAATACATTTCGAATTTTAGAAATAAACAATCAATGTGGAAGAGAAGGATCCGAGTGGCTGACCCCTCTCCAAAGAGGGATTAATTCGAGCCTGAAGGGAAAGAAGAAGCAATGGACTTGACATCCGTTGTAGATTTCCGGTGTTGGTGTTTTTTGTACTTTTCTTCTTCAACATGAATATGCTACATGAAGCTGACAGCTGATATCATGAGCCTACAAATTAGGTTAATTGAATAAGTTTAAAATTTTTATTTGCAACTATTTGTGTGTACAGTATTTGCCAAGGCGAATACTTCCGAATAGTGCCAAAAAACGAGATATTCGGCAGAGGCAAATGTCCGAGGTTTTTCCGGTTATGCCCTAATCAGAGCTTTATTATCAATATTTAAGACAGCATGTTCAAGTTCGAACTAACATAGGGAAACGTAACGGATGTACATCGTATATTGTCAATTTTACTATGCTTAGTGCTTGGTGTATATATGTCTGACGATAAACAAATGGAAGTTTACTTACACCTAGCTGGAAAATTTTGGACATTTGTTACGGACGTAAAAACAGCCATTTGGGTGTTAACGGAAACACTGGTTACATCATGGCTTACAATGACGCCTATTCAACACAGATGCGTTAATACGCAGTACAGAAACTTACTGTACATGTATCAGCTCTGCACAGCTGCCTGAATATTAGGTAACATTTGCAGAGGGCAATACAAATACAGTTCCAGAGGTTAACTTGATATAGTTCCACTTCCCACACCTAGTAGCAGCTGCAACCAAGATAAATTATCATCTCCAAGGCTACTTAACACAGGCAGAAAATTAACTGTTGTCTCAGCCAAGGTCACACATATGTGTACCCATATGCTTTGGAGTTTAATCCAGACTCTTTCATGTTTTCAAAAGGTTTTAAAACAGCAGATATTAATGTGACCAGAAATATAAATGTCTGGTACTAAATCACAATCACTCTTGCACATTACCAGACAGCAATTTGACCTCGTAAAGTAATTGGACAAAATCATCTGATAGCAGGCTACAACGCAAATGCCTTCACATCAAACAGCATATGTCTTTCAGGTTTCCAGCCAAACTAAGACTTGCATAAATCATACAATACTGTATTTCAGTACGGCCCTCTCAACCTAAGGTCCGTTAACAGTCATGGAGACTTTGTCTCCCAACGACCGTGCATAAACAGGTCTGCTCTAAATTGTTACGCTAATGTCACATTCTCTTGGCATTTCTAAATATAAAACAAGTACAGTTTTAAGTTATCTTGACAATTCCATTAATGGCAATCGTTTCACCTTTGCTGAAATTAGAACCTATGTATGATTCCAGGAGTACCAAGAAAATAAGTTTTTGAATTTCAAGAAAGCACAGACAATCTATTGATTACCGTATATACTCGCGTACAAGTCGAATTTTTTTGGACAATTTTGAAAGTCCAAAGTTAGGGGTCGACTTATACGAGGGACAAGCCAAGATCGCAAGATTTATCCATCCCAGATCGCATGAACATGCAACCGAGGTCAACAACATACCCCGTCCGATACCGCATGACGCAACAATGAGCGATCGCATGACCGTGAAGGAAATAATATAATGTTATAAACAAATGATACTATAATAAAGATTCAATTTTTAGCACAATACTGACAAAATATCTGGTAGAATAAAATAATGTTCTATTGAAATTTGAACCATGCTACTAATAACGTCAATGCCAGTTCTTGTTTATTATTCTTTTGATTGGGTGCAGGTTCCAGTCTATGCATCATTTGATTTTATAGCGCATTTCTAAACGACCTTAAATTGGTGTACGTTAAAAAAATTGATAAAACCAAATTTGACCTGCCTGGGAATTGTACTGTAAATGATATAGGACCATTCAGGTCAAAACTATTGGCCATAACCATCGACGTATATCCCAATATACGTCGATGGCCATAACGAACGCATTTCATGTGATAATTAGTTGTCTAGCAGATGGGATGAAACTGATGCCAATATTTATTTATAAGCAATAGTAAGACGCCCCAAAACGAGGTTTTTAAGAGGCTCTATTGTAAAGGCTCATTCCACAGGTTGGTTTTACGAAGAACGAATAAAGGATTGGTTGTAGTGCATGTGGAACGCGAGGTCAGGTCATTAGAAAAAGAGGAATGCCAGTATTAGGACTATGATTCGCGCGTATCTGACTGGTCCAGTTAGATCAGGTGCTGAAGGTATCGGGCTTGACAACGATGACGAAACCTGCTTGACCTTGTGAATGGGGGAAGCTCTTCCAAAATGATTTGCCGTGAGATATGGTACAGCAGTTGTTTTAAAGCTTAGGCATTATATAAATATATTACATGGACCTACATACACGGTTTGCAAAACGATGCCAGAGAACTCGGAAATCGACGACGATGACGGCGAAACTTACATTCACAACCACTGACTTGAAATTAACAGGAGACTTTTTGAAGTTCGAAACCGCAAATGGTACTGGCAGTTTAGTTTGTTAATAATTGTAATAGCGCTATAATATTTTGCCTTCATCCATATTCCGGATTCCTCGAATCGAAGACCGCAACTTTCACAAAATGGAAACTATGAGTGGGCAATAATTTGAGAAAACACCGGGAAGAGGCCAAAAATTAACTTGTAGATAGCTGACTGATAATTTAAAGTGTTTTTTTATTATTAGAAAATGTATAATTGGTAGATAATTTGTAGGGTAACGCCCTATGGTTTAAGGACACAAATGATCAACGTGCTGGTCCATGCCTATATATGACTCTGCATAGGGACGAAAATGTTACTTTTAAAATGGAAGTCAGATGCTTTTATGAGTTCGACTTATACGCGAGTCGTCGATTTTAGACACTATTTTTCCCAAAAAAGTAAACTTCGACTTATACGTGAATCGACTTATAGGCGAGTATACAGTGATATTTTCGTTAACGAAAACTAAAATTAGAAGTAAAAATAAATGATTTCGTTAACGAAAACTAGAAGTAAAAGTAGGAATTATTTCAGCAGAAAGAACGAAATTAAGAATTGAATTAGGAATTATTTGCCGAACTAAAATTATGAACGAAATTAGGAATTATTTTCAGAAGTAAAATCATTTTACTTCTTGTGGCGCTTAAGTTGAGACGAAGGCGAGTACCGGTAAAACTGCACGCGCTCCAAACAAAATCCATTGGAAAACTTCGGTTGAGATGAAGACGCTGCGCATACCATTTCTATTATCTTTGGTCTTCGTTGTCTAATAATTGTCCCCACTTAATTGTGTACCAACGACCTCAGTTTCATACGCCATTTTATTTCGTGTTTGATCGTTAAATTGTAAAATTACGAGTTTATCGAGAATGTTGACCAGAAGGAAGCGAGATAGCCCAATTTTGGGTTTATCATTTCGACGAAACTACATGTGCAGGCAGATCTACATGCCAAGTACTAAACGGGGAAAATGATGGAAATTGTTGAACAACACTAGCTGGAGAAATACAAGCTATACGAGTCTTGGAAGCGGGATAGATGAATGGTAACATGCTGGCATAGCCTAAGAGCATTAGATCTTGCCGACTGACTCGAATGAATTCCATCAGCGACTGCACAGCGTTTTGGATATGGTTGTCCACACAGTAGGGCCTACCCGGTTTCGCTGATACTAGATAATTCTTCGTTTCGTATTAATGATAACCATACGACTCAAAATTCAAATTACCAGCATTGTTAGACTAAAGCTTCACCCCTTGTTTTTCTCGAGACAGGTTTGGTGTGCTTCTCTCTGCAAGCGTTGCATATGTACTTCTGAAGCACGGAAGTTAATAATTATTTTGGAAAACTAAAATAAGAAGTAAAATTATTTGAGAACAAAAATAGGAATTAGAAGTAAAATTATTTGTGAAGTAAAATTAGAATTAGAAGTAAAATTGAAGAGCTCAGAACTGAATTAGAACTGAATTAGGAATTATTTTTAGAAGTAAAATATCACTGCGAGTATATACGGTATACTAAACCCACCTTGGAAACTAAAACAGAATTGTGGTCCTCAGATGGAAATCTTTTGGCTAGAACATTATAGCAGCAATCAGTTTGATCATCGCAGGTTTACTTTCCCTTATTTTCTGAAAGTGAACTAGGCTGCAATCTACTAGGGTATATTTTAATGTTTAATAATGACAGATACATGCTGCTTAGGCAGTGCCGACCTTAGGAGCGTGCGAACCGTGCGGTCACACGGGGCCCATAATTTAGGGAACCCAAAAATGTCACAGAAAATTAACATTCATGAACAAGACACCTTAATAATAATATTATGGTTTTGACTAAATCTTCTCTTTTGTCAAAAATTAAAAGTCAACTTCCTCTATATCCCAGAATTCTCGTGCATAGTTAAATTTGCCTTGTTGTACTTGTCAACAATATACTAAAATAAAATGATTAGCAATGAAAAACAATTTGACTTGTGTCATGGGGGCCCGTACAGTAAACTCTGCATGAAGCCCGAAATATCCTAAGGCCAGCACTGGCTTAGGATTAGTTCACATGAAAAAAAATTGATATTTCAAATAACTGGTTGATATTTCAAATAATTGGTACTTACTCAGAACTGCTTCAAGATCAAAATCCATTGGTAACGTTAATACTGTCTGAGAAGCAACTACTCAAAACACAACAAAACATACTTTAAAGTTTTTACTTAATAAATATAATACCTTTTTATGATTATATATCTAAATATTCAAAAATTTACTCATTTCTTCCTTTACAGAAAACATTAATGTACTTGTTTAGTTAAGGTGCAGCATAGTGCTAGAAAGGATTTCACTGAGTGGTAAAGAGATTCATTGTTTGAAAGACATCAACAGAAGCATTAAACAAATCACACAAAATGACACAAAACAACACTTAGATACAAAATCACAAATTTAGATATAAATTCAAACACAAAAAATAGAAATATTCAGTAATCATGACAATTTTGATTGACAATAAATATTTTGATAAAACATCATAAATTTAGGCACAAAATCCAAATTAAAAACATTAAAATGTAGATGCGCTGCGACAATTTAAATCATTTTATATATGTGAAGTTACCATATTTACAAGATATATTGTACCACTGAACAAAAATATACCACTACATGTTGCTTCTGCACACCTAAACAGATTCATAAGAATGCAACTTGTTATTCACCTTCTTTTTTTGAAGACTGATCTGGTAGCTGGTTTCTGCATACAGACCTCAGCTTTGGAGGAGTGAGACTGCTGGCTCTTTTTGCCTCTGACTTCGTGGAAAATATCATTGGACTGTCCATGATGCTGCTTCCACCTGTCAGTAAGTAAGCCCCCAATACAATTTATTCTAGTACATTCTAAAAACTTCAAAGATGTCTATGTAAAAGAAATGCTTGTTGATTGTTGCTGCCCAGCAAACTTAATAGGTAATTAAAAATTTAGAGACATTCCAATAAAAATTCAGCAAGGAAATTCACTGATAAGAAGATAAGACTGTATGTATGCTTAATCTCACCTGGTGTTGCAGGCAGAACAAATGGCTTTTTCTTGGCACTGTCAGTCCATGGTGAGGGTACAATTATCTGGCTTGAGAAGTAGGTGTCTATTGCTTTCTGAGCACGCTCCTCTATCTCCAAATTGACGCCACTGAATAACAAAGATTAGAAGATGCTAGAAAGAACAGCAGTTGCAGGGAGACTGATTGCCTGATGTCTAGCCGAGATTGTGAGCATGGGTATGAAGTAGCGTCTTCATAAAACCCCAAAAGATGCTGTACAAATGTTCAACTTCATACATTGTAAACAGCACAAATCATACATAATGAAGCAGGGCAATAATAAAGAACCTCATATCCTATCATTACAGAGTACCGCATTAAAAATAATCAACATACATATCCGAGTTGTCCTAACCAAACAGGGCCAAATGCTGGGTTCAGGTAAAAAGGTAAACAAGGGCAAAGATTATAACAAACTTACACATCTCTAACCAAATTTCTAATAACCATATCAATCCAACAACAGCATACCTTTTTAAGTTACCAACTTTTGCAAGTACTGATTTACTGACCCCTAAAGCATGGAAGGGCCAGCTGGCAACAGAAGACTTAGTAAAGCATGGATGATCACTGATCACCAATCAAAGTACTAACACACCATAACATATACTATAATGCAAAAGGAATTCCAGAGCACCACCAAAAATCAAAGCCAATTGTTCTGTTGATTCATGCACGCACATGTAAGCACTTATGCAAATGTGTGTGCAACCATGCCTGAGTGTGCACACAAACAAATTACAAATACTTGCGTAATTAGGTCTAGTGCAGTTCTGGCTAAGCCTGATCCAAATCACAACTGACCCTTCATGTGGACTCGGCTCTTCAATGTCCACTGGCTTTAAAACGGCAATATCATCGATAGACCATTGGAATCGAGTTCGTGCCTTTGAGATTCAAATGATACAGAAAATTATATAGCAACCAAACAGCCAAAAGAAACATATACAAAATCCCTGCTATATTAATCAACAAATATATATGGTAACTACTAATGCCAGCAAGTAAGTTTATTCTTTACTGAGGGCACAGAAGCAGATTTCTTAAAGTGTTTGGCCTTTCAACTCTGTATTCAGGACTCGAATGCTGGTTCATTAAAACTGTTTCCTAGTTGTTTGTGTCAACTGTTGCAATGATAGTGCATCAGCAAAAAAATCTTTCAACTCCAATCTGACAGTACAGTGCTAATCACTTCATAAGACAATTAACTCTTGTAACCATGAAACATTTAGTCAGCTAAACTTTAGTGCATTGTGTTAAGAACAAAATTTAAATTATGTAAAAAAGCTAATATGTAAGCAAATTTACTATAGAGTTTGTTATTGAAATCTCATTAAATTAAATGGAATTAAAAAATTTCTTACCCCAGAGCCTGGTGTTGATGTCTTGAAGACATTTGGGCTGAACAATGGACCATGTAAGACATCGACAAGCCCAGCTTCGAAAGGATTGTAACATGACTCCTTGTGCTATATAATGCATAAAAACTCACTTTGTTAATGGAAATACCGATGTACAACATTGGTATACTCTTAAGAGAAAAATTCATAATTCATCATGCTATTGACAGTATCCATTAAAATAAAAAATAAAACTTTGTTTGCCCTTAATCCTCACATTTTTAAAACACATTTAAAAGCATTACTAGAAGCAAAATAATCAACTGATTAACAATCATCTAACAACATAATAATTATAGGCCCACAAGACTGCACTCTTAGTAATCGACTTCATCACATTCAACCAAGAGGTCAGAGGTTCACATTCCCGACAGGGCAGAAATTTTTGGTCCATCTGCGCCCCCCCCCCCATGCCAACTCAACTACAATGAGTACACCGACCATACACTGCTGGTGGGAAGATGAGATGGCAACGGAGAGGATTGGCCACCTGCCCTCATATGCCGAGGTTAAGAAAATGAAGTCACTAACACTTTATAGTCATGGCTGCCTCAGGGTTACCTTACGGGACTGCTCTTCTTCTTACATCAGCCATTACAGCGTCCACATGTCAAGAAGGTCACATGCGCAATGGTCAGTGTCCTTTGCTGGCTTTTGCACAAAACAGCTTGCATACCTACGGGTTTTGGAACAAAGTCTAAAAATGTATAGTTCAAAATACAAGGTATTTATTTACCAGCTTTGACAAACTATCTTTAATTAAAACAAAACAAAACTGGACAGCATATTTCCACAATTAACTTCTTGTTTAAAAAATATTCCATTTAGCAGGTTTTAAAACTCACCTCTTCAATTCAAAACCAAATATAAAAATAAAATAAAACTCAGCATGATTTTGAGTGGCTGGCACACAAATTTCCCTTGAGTTTCCTGGACAACGTTTGTGTATTAGAACAAACTGACTTGGCAAGTTAAGAGTATTTAACCACTGCTGAAGAAGAAACAGAAATATGCCTTAACGGACAATATTGCAATTGTAACAGGACACCTATGAGTTGAATCTGACCACCACAATACCTTGCCAGATCTTGTGGATGATGGAGTTCTTGAGTTATGAAAAGCATACGAATTGCCTTTCTTCCCTGTGCATCCACTGTTCGGAGTCTTTAGCTGAGATCCTTGCAAAGGCTGCGAGTCACCACGTAGTCCTGAGATCTGTTGAATACGATTGAGAGGAGTTCGATTCTGACCAAAGTAGTACAACTGTGCTGACTGGTGGCCCTTTCCTGGCGTTTGCCCCTCTTTAATTGGAGTGTAATCCATGGCACTTGGTGTTAACAGGGTAGGCTTAACAGCGGGGGATGGAGTTTCGTGGTTCATCTTAAATAAGAACAAAGGGCAACAGCATCTGAACTGAGACAGCTTTAAAGTTCCTCATCATTGCCTTAAATTAATAGATAATTACATCTACTGCCATAAGTTACTACATATGCAAAAGCTCAAGGGTTAAAGTAAGATTTTTACCAGTTATATAAGAAATACCTTATTACAAAGTGTAAGTTGAATTGGAAATTGTGTGGTGCAACTACTACGTTGCTGAAGATTCGGCATATAGGGATTTGCATCTTCTACAATCACTCGGCAACCGCATCTTGGTGTTTTCATGATAAATAGTAATGCACAAGGTTCTATATAGTGACTGTACGATATGTGGACTGGAGTGTTTGATTCACCTTGGTGTGACATAAAAACATGACAAGCATGGACCTCTTATGTGCCTGAGCAAGGTCACTACCCAAGGTGGCATGTTGTGCTGGGTGATAATTTCGAGCACAATATGAAGTTACGAATTGTTCAGCTTTTTGTTGGATATCAAAGGTGTGTCCCAAGAATAAATGAGCCATTTTTTTAACTTTGCGGTGTAGAATATGAAGCTGAGCACAACACAAATTCAATAATCGTTCAGGTTTGAATGCACAGGTGCAAAGGTTTGCGCATGAAGATTTGCACATGCGCGGATTTTTTCTGCTGCTTGAGTATTATTTTTATATCTAGTGCATAATATCCCCCACAGAAGATTTACCTTTACCAGAATCTCAGAAACCTGATTCTCAGAAATTGGTAAAAACGTAAAATTGAACGAACTTCCTAAAACAATTTTTCTACCACGCATTCGAAACCTGAAAATTAGTAAGGACTAGTATATTCCAAAATACCTGAAAAAGTTAAATTAACACAAATAATTTGTTTTAGCCACGAAAATAGATTTCGGGGATCTGGCGTAAATTCTATTTCAGGATTGGGATTTTAAGAATTGGATATGCACCTGTTCCTTCGGAGTCAACTCTAATCCCCGAAACCTGAATCCTCGAAAATGCTGAAAATACACAAAAGCCCGATTTCACTAAAACAGTTTTATAGAAAGTGGCCAAACTCTCTAAGACTATTAAAAGTTAAATTGTAAACTCACAGACACAGACCTAGCGTGGCCTTGATGTATTTCGATATAGGGCCTGTTTATTTGTAATTTTTAGTCTAAATTCGATTTGGGAGATTCGGTCGAAATTCGTTTCGGGATTTGGGTCACATCCGTTCCTTCACCAGTGTTGCCCTTTTAAGATCCACATGTAAGGACCGTGCTTGTCAGAGGCATGGTTAGCTAAGTTAGATTCGACCCTCTGAAATAAACCTCCATCGGTATGCGAAACGGCATCCTCACGCCCAGAGGCGCCTTGATGTACTAACTTAGCTAACCATGCCTATGCCACTATCGGTTAACGGTATCTTCAAAGATCACATAAAACTTATATGCACTGTTCAAGAACGTTTTCAGCAAAGTATTACCGATTATTACATCAACACTTTACATACAATGATTTCTGATTTTCCACATAAACTATTGGACACTTTTGCTCATTCATTAAAAACAGTTCAAATCTTTAAAAACCAGTTACGTCATTGGACCGGATGAACTAAACGACGAATGGGAATCCACACGCCTCGACTTGTTTCAACCATAGAGATCATACGTTAATAGAGATCGCGTGATCGCTGTAAGTATGAACTCTAATAAATTAAGGTTGCAACTGAATTATAATAATAATAATAATAATAATAATAATAATAATAATAATAATAATAATAATAATAATAATAATAATAATAATAATAATAATAATAATAATAATAATAATAATAATAATAATAATTCCGGACAAATCTACTCTGTAAATAATGTTGAAGTCCCTGAGGGATCCTGTATACCTCGGGGCAAAAATAAATAAAATAAAATAATAATAATAATAATAATAATAATAATAATAATAATAATAATAATAATAATAATAATAATAATAATAATAATAATAATAATAATAATAATCTTCGTTTAATATCTTCAAACTGACAATAACGCAGTATGATTACAAATCAGTATGAACGGATGATCACAAGTTATTACAGGAGTCGAATTTAACTGTATACGGCAGCCATGCAAGGAGCCCATCACGTCCTACATATATCTCATTTTAACAACGCGCCATCTCGCAAATGAAAGGCTGAGTGGACCTAAATCTGGAGAGGTTGCGAGAAGCGATCCCGCTACCTCTTGCTCTTCACGCCAGTGATGTTACCACTACTCTATGGACCCCCTTATACAGTCTTGTTGTCCTCGAGACCCGTGCACTCGAGTTCGTTTTTAAAAGTCTTGGTCTTGGTCTTGGTCTTGAGGTCCAAGGTTTTGGTCTTGGTCTTGAGGTTCAAGGTCTTGGTCTTGGTCTTGGTCTTGAGGTTCAAAGTCTTGGTTTTGGTTTTGCAAGACCAAGACCAAGACTTTTGTCAATATGAACAGTCACTAATTTCAACAAACGGCAAGAATTTTAAAAATTTATCCAACAATTACTCATACAGTTACTGCTTTAGTATTTTCACGGTGTGAATGAGGCTTCACTGTTGTTTTGGACAATCATTTTGACTGCCGGTTATTTACCATGGAATGATTTCGTGTTTTTTCACATGGCAGAATTTTTATGACGCCCCACAGGTCACGTCTTGGTCAGAAAATTATGAGCAAATTGGTTTTTATAAAATTCAACAGGCATTTGGAGTAACATTTCGCATGAAGGACTTTTGTAAATACGAATTCGGAATTCTCTGCAGTCTCCATTTAGAGTTGTATTGCTTGAATAAAAGAAAAAACTCGTGTTTTCAATAAAATAACGAGTTGTCCGACTGGACAATTTTTAGTAAGGAATAGAAGTCTACATACGACTATGATTTTTTGGGGTCTTGGTCTCGGTCTTGGTCTTGAGGTTCAAGGTCTTGGTCTTGGTCTTGGTCTTGAGGTTCAAGGTCTTGGTCTTGGTCTTGAGGTTCAAGGTCTTGGTCTTGGTCTCGAGGTTCAAGGTCTTGACAACAAGACTGCCCTTATATCAATGTTTTTTTTTATTAAACAGTAATTTTGTCAATGTTTAGTCAGATCTGGAGGAAAAAGGAAAAGTCAGAGGAAAGTGTGGCCAGCAATTAATTTAGATCAATCTTAATATAGTAACTGCTGCCTGGTACCAATTGACCAGATCAATTATTTTGGTCTTTGTAAGGTCTTTTATCGAAAGTTTGCAATAACCTTGCAAGTCCTGACTATTTCTGACTATAGTTAACAGCTTCAGGAAATAAGCAAATTTTCATCTCAACATCGCCCTGGACTACATCTGCGATTGCATTTTAAAAAAAATGTAGGCCATATGTTGTTAGCACATGTAAATTATTTGCACAAATCATGCATAATTCTGTCCTGACTTTGGCACGTTGTTGTTTGCAGGGCTTATTCTAAGGAATTTTCTCAACTGCACATTATAGGCCTATAGGGACGAATTACAGGGTCTGCATGGGGTCCAGAGGCAAATCCCTTGGTCAGGGAGGTCGCTTCTGAAGCTGAAAAGATATGACATTTCAAACAATGAATTCGCCTCATTTTTGTCAATGTTTTAGCAGTGCAATATTAATATTTCAATATTATGGCTTCCGGGTGGACATAATTATTTAGGCTTAAGGCTGTTGAAAGAGCTGGCTTCATAAAACGGCATCCTGACCAGGCTGGCCTAAACCCTAATGAATGAGAAAGGAACCTGACATTCCTATTAGCCTACTTTAACATATTTAATTCACTGAGGTTAAATTTTACACAATCACCAAAACTGGAAAGAAGGCGTCAGGCGACTGCAAATAGATATAAAGCGTCTGTAGGGCCTATAAAATACTATGACAACCAATTATCGCTGGTTGAAGCTGTGAAGATGTCGGGCATGGAAAAAGCCATCTCAAAGGTCAGTGAGAAAATGACAGACAAAGTCGGCATGCAACCTCTTCGTGCATACAAGGAGATGCAAAGAAATTAACTCTGAGTGCGTTTCATTTCTTGATAAATTCTTGCCAAAAAGGCTAGCTGACAAGTGATGTACTGACATTATCCATATTGCAGACCGTGCGCAGACTGATAAGATATACTTAATGGGAAAGTGATTACGAAAGTTGGTATAGCTAGAGGAGCAATACTTTTTAGGTGCCAGCGAACCTCGCAGCCAAGTGCAAATTATAGGTTCTTGAAAGTAGTTGAAACAATTGAAGAGGGCTGCAGTAAAACAGTTGGAGAAGCTGCTGCAAAGGATATAGCCTACTCATGCATAGGCCTACATCCTCTTTCGTGATTGCAGAAGTCGGTGCGTCGGTCAACGCTGGTGCTCGAGAAATCTGGTTTATGGTCTCTTTTGATCTAAAATAAAGGATCATCAATCAACATGTTCTGACCCTTTGTTGACCATCGTAATCGTAATCCCGATCGAGATTTCTACAGCGCCCAAAAATGAAGTCTCGGGAACCATGCAGCTTATTCACAGTCTTAAACCTTTAACAGCGGGGGACACACTATATACATTTGCCCCTCCCCCAATTTTAGAAGAAACACCAAAAAGCTATTTAAAAAAATTGCGCGCGAAAAAATTTTTCACCTCTTTTTTGACCATGCAGATCGGTTCAAAAGTGTCCCGTGTCCCCCACCTGTTAAACAAGATCGCCGCCAGTGCAAACGATGTAATGTGGTCAACCGTCAGCGGCTCGATCGGTACCGGTCCGCGTGTGATTGGTTCCCGCGGGCCGCGCAATGATTTAGGCTATACCGGAAAGTCCGGAAACACAAGTTTGATCATACTGAAATAAAATATATTCAATCGTATACAGTTTGAAAAACAAAAAATTAGAACACGTACGACAGTGTTCATAGACAACAATTAAAAGCGGTTTTAAACAAGAAACAGTAACAAAACTATTATTGTAGGCCTTCGAGCATAAACGGTGACAATTAGGCCTATATAGGCCTATATCTATTATGAAATCTAAATTTTAATTTAACGTCATTGTCTTGTGCAATAAACATTTCAATCAATCAAACATTTCAATCAATCAATCATAATATTTTGTAAGCCGATATTGAGAAAGCATTTGTCCGCGGTAAGGCTAACAAAACAATTAGGCCTACGGGTCCGCAGGCTTCGGGAGGTTTGAGAAGCGCTGCAATAGACTAGATGCACTCTAACAATCAGAGTTAGTCGACTAATTAAGTTGTTAAGTCAGTCGTTAACTAACTTAACTCATTAATTAAGTCAGCCGGTACCGGTAGCGGCGGTAGGCTAGGGCCTATACTTCCTTAAATTATAACGTCAGACCTCGGGAACTAGTGGCGTACAAGAGCAGCAAGACACAGTCTGACAGCGTTGATTTAGCATTTCTAAAAGCGTGGCTGCGCCACAGTATAAATAATTACATAATTATAATTTATAAAGTTTACACAGTTTAAAATTTACACAGTATAAATAATTGTAATTATTTAAACTCTGGCTGCGCATAACACGCCAACAATCGTAATCATCCATCCTCTAGTCACGGACAGCAGGGAACCAGCCTATTTCTCTCGGGCAAGTAGTCAACTCACCAGCGCTGAAGCTTGCGGTTGTAGAACGGTATACCGCAAATAGGGAGTTATAGCGAAGTCTGACAAAATTGCGAATTAAAATAACTTGTTTTCGGAATATTGTGTGCTGTTCTAACAATGGCATCATCGAGGACGCCGCTGAAGAAAGTTCCTATTCATTTGCAGGTTAAACTATTTATTAATTTTGATTCGTTTACATGTCGCGCAGTTTTGCCATTTGTATAGCCGCTTATATTATGAAAAACAGGTGCATACACATTCACAGCGTGGGACAAAAAGCAGAAGATCTCTCTACGCTGTGTTTCTCACAGAAATAAGGTGTGATAAAACCGTGGGACATCGTCTGCCCAGCCCACGTATAGCATCCCGCTGCTGGAATGCGCTGTCGGTCAAAAGAGACGGATTAAAATTAATAAACGAGTAAACAGCTTTAGATTAATTAATGCAATATGATAAATCAGATGATAAAGAAAATTTTGATTGCATTGCTGCAAATATATTTAAGCAGAATTTGTTTTACCTCATAATCGCAGTATCGCAGTTTCTGCTGCACTTAGTGTTACATTCAGAATTTTATGCAAAAATGACCATTAATTGCTAATTCGTGATTTAAATATCATCTCCAGTGTGTCAACATCACGGCTCAGTCCTAATTATTGCCTTTCTGTGGATCTCCAAAGAATTGGAACTGATCTTGGTGTTCCTGCATTCTGGATATACAAGCTTGATAAGTTTTAGGTCCAGCTTTCTAGAACTGTCTCTCCCTACAACTGTTTTGTCATCTCATTCTTTGACATCGCTTTTGATCACAACATATAATCTACCTCTTGTAGGAAGAGTGGATTTCTGGAAATGGTTCTGGCTTTCTGTTCTGTATTGATTGGCAACTGTACTGGCACCATAAAAGTTACCATTACTTATTATCCCCCCCTCTGGTACATTATGATCCGTCTGGATTGCAAAAATTAGGGCAGCATTGTTCTGGAATGGCTAGTCTTCACAGATGGTTTTATTGGTGGGAAAGGTGCCTAAAAGCAACTGCTTGAAGTGCTGGATTGTTATATATAAGCCCTGAAAGGGAAAAGTAGTCTCTCTGTTGTCTCCTGATATTTGGGCAAGGTGGTAGCCAAGGAGGTAGCCAAGGAGGTTGATCAATGCAAGACCATCTTGGTTTATTGGACCCAGAATTTCATAGGCCAAGGGCACAAAGCAGTACAAATGACAAAAAGGCAGTATATTTGGATGTTTTATTATTTTATTATTATTATTTTTATTATTGTTATTATTTCCATCCAGTATCTTTGTTATTATCAAGCAGTAATATTTCAAATTGGCAATCTGAATTCTACAATGGCTAATATGCAAGATTATTATATTTGTGGGATAATTTTCTCAAATCTTTTAAAACTAGTCTTCTAGAAGCTCTTGTTATGAAAGGAAAACATCAGATCGTTATTTGATAGTCACTTTGAAATGCTCACATGCTGACCTCTTGCTGTGAATGTGTGTGTGACAACCCATTGATGACTCTTTCAGTTGTCTGAACATTGTTTGTTTATGGATGAACTCTAAATGTCATTAGGCTAGCGAGGAATGCTCTCACGAGTACTCAGACTCAGAGAGATTTTAATCTGTTCAGTTGTATGCATACATGAGATGCGTTACGTAAGTGCTTGAATACACAATACACATATATGTACTATGTGGTTTTGAGAATAATTTCTGGCATTTGCTGGCAATAATGTGGCTAGTGTGCTGCTAGAAACAAATAATGTCTGGTGATGAAGCTGAGTGCCTGTGGCTTGGAGCAGACTTTTGTTTGTCAGAAGTCAGACTAACTTTGTGACTCTGGGCCAGGCTAGTTGGAGTGCTTTGCTGGTGTATGAAATAGGTAGTGGAGCATTTTGTCTGCTGTGTCTTTCAGTTAGGAGTCATCTAGATACATTGTAGTTTAAACGAAGACATAATAAAATTTGGACTAACCAAACATGTGAAAAGCACAATATTTTACAATGACCAGAAGGAATGATCTGGTTTATCTGTTATTGCCAAGTGGGTGGTGTAAGGATCACTATGACGACGTTGATGACTGCTGATGGCAGTGACAAGGATGACCATGAAGGCGACCATAATGACTGCAGGGGTGATGATTATGATGATTATGGTGATGTTGTAGCATCGGTTTTTATAAAAGGTTTTGAATGGCAAGGGGTTGTGGGAAACCTTCTGTCTCAGTCAGTCAGCATTAGGAGGCATTTTATGCTTTCAGTAGGCTCCTGCCAAACCTGCTCTACATGCGTCCAACCGCAAATGATGCCTGATTCATAGTCAACTTCCTCGTATTTGGGAGATAACAGTGTCTGGTAGTCTCACCTGGTTTCCAGTCATGAACTTTTCCAAGAAAGTTGGTCATTCCTTCACCTGGCCAGACATGACTTAAACTCGGGCCTTTTGTTTGGTCAAGGAGGATCTGAATAAGCTGAGTTACCTTAGCTATGTCTGTGCAAGAGGTGTAAGGTCGTGACTGATGTTTACTGCTCTTCTCATCAATCACATGGCCAACACCTTTATGAGTTAACTAGAAGGCTATTTTCAACAGAGGTATGTTATGATGAATGAATATCATGCCATCCAGGGCTTTGCAATTCACTGCACAGTTTGGTGCATTGTGTTAGTTCAGTAATACCATTTAAACTTAACACATATCTGTTTCAACTTATATAGGTACAGTGGTCTGACATCGTTTCCCTCACCTGTTGGATATTGGTTGTTGCAGGGTCATGCGAGTTTCAGCATATGTGTCAGTAATAATTATAATTTATTATGGTATGCTAGACAGTTGTGTGGAGTGGTGGTCTGTTTGGTAGTGAGCTGAGTGCATAATCTAACAATTGCAGGTTTGTGTTTGCTGTTAGGCATATAGTAATTACCATATGGTTGTGCTCTTCAGTTGAAATATGACCTTAATTATGGCGTGGATAACTGGTGACCTAGTTTTGAACTTGGATCAGTAATGCCTGACTTTGCAGTACCCTCTGATGAGTGTACACTTCAAAAAGTAATGTTTAGAAAGAAGAGACACGCTAATGTGGCCAAAATGCCGATAGACATACCTTGTGTAGTGGTAGACCACATCTGCTCTGAGCTGTTGCTAGAGGTATATGCATTTATCATTGCCAAAATGCTTGGTGTAGGCCACAGTCGTTGTGCTGTGTCAGTTTGTGCTTTAAGATGCTTAGAAGACAACAGGTTATTGTGGCTAGCATGCTCATAAAGTAGACAAAATGGTATTGCCTAATGCCAGACAGTTTTCATACAATTGCAACATAAGGCCACATTAATACCATGTTACCCGTGTATGTATGTTCTATGTATGTATATGTGTACCTACTTGGTACTTACATACATAACTACATTTCATGTGTATGTGACTGATCATTCAGGCAGTGCGTGATACAGGATCCTATCAAAGATGCTGACAAATGACTCTCACAGATCTAGAGCTGTCTGTGGCTGAACAGTATGTATTTGCAGTTGAAGATTTTTTCCAGTGGTCCAATGCTCAAGACCCATATCATTGTGCTGAGCATGGAACCTGTAAGTCCACATCAGCTGCAAAACTGTAGGCTACTATGCATGTATACTTTATGACCAGACAGTGGATGTCAGTGAGCTACAGCAGTGTCAGAATATGTTTGACACTAGGTTCCTAAGTGGTCGTAGCTCAGTTCTCATCCTTTGCTGCCAGAAACCAAAAATGTTGTGCACAGGAGTGATATATTCTCTTATTAATTGTTAGCATGTTTCCATTGGGTTTGTCCAACATTGTTTGATTCATTGTGATATTGTGCCTTCTCCCAAGGCTCAGAGCTTTTTTTAGAATCATCTCTAAATCATCATGTGACAAGTCGGGAAAAGATTTCCCTCCTTGCTAAGCAGTGTTTCATCCTGTAGCTTCAGCCACTGAGTTGGTGAACGCACTTAAATAAAGTCTGCTAAGTGTTGCCAGACTGTTTGTGGATGCATTGTTTAGTTATAATGCACACCTTCTGTGGCATAAAGTTGAACTTTTTGTCTGGTCACTGTAAGAATCCATGCACAGTTGCACACTACAATACAAGGCAGCTCTAAATTTCTTGTAGAGTGTAAATTAGTAATTTTTGAATACATGTAAAGCACAGAGGTTCTACTAGAACAGCAAATTTTATGCAAGTTATCTGATCCACTTGAAGCACATATTATGTTTTTGTTTGTCCATGGAAATGACATTTTGGCCATAATTGGGTTTGTTGACATTGCCAGGCATGATTTTTATGAGTTACAGTTTGTAGTATATACTGGCTTAATCCTTTGCCTCTCATCCAGATTAGTGGCTATCATTTTATAGTAGCAAAGATAAGAGAAGGCTTCCGTTTCTCTTGCATTCCTTTCGGACCACGTGGCATTCCCACTCTTTCCTCACCATTTCCTTCTTTTCCTCTGCATCCCCTCCTCGACCCTCCTCTCCCAAACCCAAAACCGTGCTATAAATAGATGTGTTGTTTACATCTGTGGGCTTGTTTAGGCAGCCTCTCCTAAAACTCAACCTTGAGGAATTCCTCCAGGACATGGATCGATGGATTGATTTATGGGTGGATGCATTGGTGGAGGGAAGGGGGAATGGGTGGACTGATGATGAATGAATGGATGTACATGGAGAAGGATGGAGGGAACTAGAGATGGATAGATGGTTGGATGAATGAATGATGAATGGAAGGATGGATTAATTGATTGATAGTGGAGTGATGCATGGGTGGGAAGGTGGTTGTAGGATAGTGGGGTGGATGTATAGATGAATGGAATGGAGGCATGGATGAAGATGGGAGGAAGGAGGGATGTATGGCTGGATGGTTGGATCAGATTGATTGATGAGTTTATCGATTGATTGATCAGTGGTTTGATCAATCAGTCAATCAACTGAGCATTTATATAGCGCCCCTTCAAGGAAACTATTCAGATGGGACTGAATGAGAAGATGGTGGTGATCAGTGATGTTGATTGACAACCTGGTCTCCTAGTTAACTTAAGAAATGGCATTACATAGTGTACCATGTGGCTGTGTTTACATATATTTTTGGTCTAGTTGTCTAAACATCCACCCAACAGAGAAATTCCTCAATTATCAGCTGGGTATGTGATTTACAGTAATTGCTGTGGAGTAATTGTGTTCGGATAGCTTAATATCTCACAGGTTGGACATAAAATTCTCTGATTTTCTGCCTTTATGTAAAAGGTCTGGAACTACTGCTACTAATTTACACGTAATATTTGCAGCATGAAATTTAGGAGTACCTATTATCAGCCCATAATTCTAGATAGGAGGGATTCATAAAATACGCTTATATATCTTTTAATTGACTGAGTAATTATTTACTAGTGCTGTTCCAGTTCTTGATACAATAAAATCATCATTATAATATGATTTCTGATCAATTTGACAAGAGCAGCAATTTTGGAACTGATTATGATGATAGGAAACAATTTTGTACCATTCTTAGTGTTAACATTAGACGTGGCTCCAAAAGTCAGCTTAACAAGGAAGTTCGTGTACTTGTTTGAAAGTGATGTCTGCTAGGAGCAGGCACTAATGTGGCTAGAACAATCATGGACATAAGCAGCATGGTGTTCGAGCTCTTTCAATATTGCATAGTGACCGACAGTTTTGTAGTTAGTACAAAAGGCCACAATACTGTCTAGCTATGGGCCAGATTGTCTTTACTTTGTTACCGAATAGTTGTCTATGAGCCCTCTGGCTACATTATTATCTACTGCTTCCAGATTTGACTTTTTAGAGTGTAATGTTGACTTGTAAATTATGCGCTTCATACAGATTTGTGTTGCGTTTGAGAGCATACATGTATCATGTATTGTTTCTGCTGTATTAATTGATAAGCTGTTGGTGTGTTTGCTAATGGTGCCTCAGGGGTTTTCTCATGAGTTTAACAGCCAGAGTAAATTCCTCCTGTTTGTTTGCCATATGTAGGAAGTTGCATAGCCTTACAGCTGAGTCCTGTGCCAGTGTTGCCCATTGCCTGTGCAAAAGTGTTGCCCCTCTGCCTGTGCAAGTGTTGCCCCTTTGCCTGTGTGAGTGTTGCCCAATGCCTGAGGTTGTCTATTTGGGCAAGTGAAAAATTTAAAGGAGGTAGTGGTTGAAGTCATTCATGACTCAGGTTTGCTTAAGTAATTGATTCCTGGGAACTAAATGCATTCCCAACCGCAGGCTTAATAATATCGCACTCTGAACTCTTGCCAAGTGGCTTTTACTTTTGAGGCTCAGTTGTGTAATGGTCTTTCACCCCGCCCCTGTGTGCAGTACATGAGTAAGAGAGACAGGGAAGCAGACGCAGAGACGACGGAGAGATAAATCTTGGTTTTAGTGGTGAACCTGATTAAGAAGGTAGTTTCCTTAACTTAGCCAACTCAGCTATAATGAGTACATTGACCATACACTGACGGTGGGAAGATGAGACGGCGAGGGAGAGGACTGACCACCAGCCCTCATATGCCGAGGGTAAGAAAATGAAGTCACTAACACTTCATATCCATGGCTGCCTCAGGGCTTGCTTAAGGGACTGCTGTTCTTATTTAATAAGAAGGTGCTTTTTTGAAGTAAATAGGTGGTGAATAGATGGTCTACTTACCCAAGAATTAGGGTGAATTATGGAGTACAACGCAATAAGGAGTGCAACAGAATGATAAAACAGTTTTCAAGCTGTGGCTGCCATTTTTCTGCACTATTGTCGGAATCAATGCAAGTGATGAATTTGCATAAGGTTCCCATGCTCTTACTTTTGTAGCTCTGAAGCAAGACCATAATGTCTTGGAAGAACTAACTGACACTGACAGGAGCCTAACACAACCAGAATTTATGATTCCTATCAACTTGTATCAAGTGGTTTCTAATTCATTTGGGGTTTTAATCACGCTGAGTCATGAAGTTAACAATTCATTAACTGGCTACATATGCAGTCCTTAAGATGAATAATAATCTGTTGTTTCAAGTGCTTGACTGTCAACCGAGAGGTCGATGGGGGCTAAAATCCTTGCCAGTGCAAAAAGATGGTTTGAAATTTCTGCTCTACTTCCACCTGGTTGTGAAGGAAGCTATGCACAGTCTGTCAGATTATCAGGTCACAAGGGAAAAGACCACCGGCACCCATATGTCAAGGCTAAGAAATATTAACTTGGTGACATTTGATAGCCATTCAGTTGCCCGTAGCTTAAGGGACTGCTGCTATTTGGTGTTGCCCCTAAGGTTGACTGGCTGTCCAATTGTTGTAGACTTCAGGCTTTGTGCTTCAGCTGAAAAGACATTTCAACCCTGACACTTACCCTGGATCGTGATCATAACAACTTGCTTAAAGAGGTAATATGACATTGCGTGTAATGTACTGTAACCAATACTTTTTTTTAAGTGTCGTGTGCACATCTTAAAAGCCCTGCCTTCAGTAGAGTTAGTTAAGAACAGGTTCATCAGTTAGCAAATGTGATAAATGGAGAAGTCACCACTGGCAGGCTTTACACATATATAGAGAACAATTACTGGAGTCCAAACCAGTTGACATGATGTTCAGAGTTCCTGATCCATGTTGCATTAAGTGAAACCAGCCAATGAAGCATTAACAGCACTTTGTTAGGCTCACCAACTGGCATTCCTTTGGCTGACATTGAAAGATGCTTCATCCATTTACACCTGAAGATTGATTGTGGGTGTGAGCTTATAACAACCCTGGACGAAGTGTTCACACACTCACTTATACCAATGTATCTGTCACCACGCAATACATTTTGTTGCCCACTTAAGCTGGGAAGTAAGTGAATAGTCCTGCGATGCACTGACCCCATGTCCAGGACCTCGGATTCATCCAACTGGCACAAGAGTTGAAGGGCGGACAGTGAGCACCTCCTCTGCATTCCACTGTGGGGTGTGGGAGTTTTACTTTATCAGGTCTGCCAAGGACAGGCATTAGCCAGTAGCATTGACGTCTTGCTGTAGGGTTTCTGTTTCTTTGAAGCCAGACTCTCAGGATCTGGCTGAAGCTTGGAGACTGAGTGGCCCACACCCGTGCAGCAGTCTGTGCATGATTTATGAAAGAGTATTGTGGATTAGGTGTCCTGCTGCTTTCTTCCTCTGATTTTTTGGCAACCGGAGAAGTAAATATTGGGGTTGGGTGGCACATGCAGGTGTAATTGTTTTCTGGTTCCATTAAAGAGGCTTTTTTCCTTGCATCCACTGAACGTTTGTTTAGCCAGACATTGACTGACTTAGAGCGCAGATGCCTTTTGCATTGGATACTGGCGCCACAGCAACCATTTCTTCCGAACACAGCTTCTACTAAATATACCCTTTAAGGTAATGCCTTCCAACAGCAGACACTACTGTAGCTGGACTACGCATTCATAGATATGAGCTTCCTAGTTTTGATGGAAATTCTTTGCAGCCAAAGGCTATGTAGAAAAAATCAGTAGAAGATAAGTAGTTATAGAAGTTTTTGATGCTCTATAAATTATCATTTTTATATCTACATTTACATTCCTGTCAGGAAAGTTAACTAACATATACCAGTACCATCTTAGGTAGAAGTGTTAAATCAGCCCGAGGACAGGCATAGGTATGAAAGGGCATTGACTTCGTTCTTAGCCTTGGCATGTGAGGGCAGGTGGGTCTTTGCTTCGATAGTGTACAGTGCGTATGTTTTTTTTTATATAGACAATTGTAATTACTGTACTAGAGAAAGCTGTCTGGCTGTAAGCCACTGACTGCTTTCATTATGACAGGCAACATCTACATACATGATGGCTACTTAGCTAGTGTCTGCGGTTTCCAGAGAATGCAGAGGAACTAAATTTTATTGTGTAGGGGTTGCCGAAACTGTCAAACGAGATCGGATCTTGATGAGGTTGTAAACCTGTCCCAAGTCTCAGCTAAAATGATGGGATTAGACTTCTTCCAAACTGCCATCTTAAGCCATTTCTAATACGATATAATTTAACAGGAAAATGATATTGGACCTTTTCAAACCTTGCAATATGAGATATTTATGTAGAGATGATATAGTTATGTAGTCTGGCTGGCTGGCACTTCTGACTTATGTGGATAGAATCATCTGGTACATCATTTGTACAATCATTTGGAATCTCTACTCCCCTAACATCTGCAAATTCATTCATGATAACTGATATGCTGGCTTGAGGATTTGGACTTGAATAAACCAATCAAACAGCTCTTTTGGCTTCTATCAACTAGCACTTTATCTAGCTCATATGCTAGCAATAAGCTCTTCTTGTCTTTGATTTCAATGCTTTGAAGTCTTTGAAGACTTTCCCACGGAAAACTCATTTACAACCACCTTGTATTTGCTCCCTACCTAGCCTGTTACTATGATCTCGAGGTCATGTCTGAACTGCTTTAAGGTCATTACAACGTGTACATGTATGCTGTATCTTGTCAGTTTGTATCTTACAACTTATCAGGTATGCTGAAACTTCGTTCAAATGCAGCTATCGAGAGCCACTGTAAATGTGTTTTGAAGTTATGGGTTGCATTTTAAGACCCTGAATTAAATGTAAGATTCATCTACAGTATGATGCGATTTTATGTATTACTAAAGCTGGTTGTAAAGAGGCTGGAGTGTATGGGTGGTAAATTGTGTTGTGCTGCATTTTCCGATGTAATTTGTTTTATTATGTAAGTACTTTATTTGTTGCAGTGGATTGGTTTTATTGCTGGGGTTTTGTTGTATTGTTCTTTACTGTATTCTGTTGTATTGTTGTTTGCTGCTGTGGTTTTATTATATGCATTGTATTGCAATTGCTGAACTTTGTGGTTTTGTTGCATTGTACTTAATGGTTGAGCAAGTGAGTGCATCATCGTTCTGCATTGTCTGCGAAAAGAGACAATGAAAGACTATAAACAGACAGATCTCAGATGTGCATGATTCATGCTTTTGTTATTTTTTTCATTCCGCATTATGGTATATTTGCACTTGGTGCACTGTTTGCATGTCAGCTGGGCCAAGTCTCTTGTGCTGTTCTCATATTGCTGGGCTTCAAGGGAACTGTTAGGGTTCTGTAGGCAGACAGGCTTAGGCTGGCAGCCTGTGCACACCCAAGTGGGTTTCCGCAATAATTTATTACCACTCTTGAGAGATCCAGCTGGTACCCTCTGGTGGGTCACTCATCGATGGATGCCGGACAGCGGGATGGACATGGACATCGGGTCTTGCTTATCTCAGCACCATTGATTTTTGCAATATTGCTTTGCAATGGCTGTTGGTCCTCAAGTGTGTGTGTGAGGTTGGGTGTGTTTGGGCTGTGAGTGTGATTGTGAGTAACATTATGTCGGAGTGTGTGCACATATTTCTGT
>OY744605.1:55861421-55911421 GCA_963556255.1 Allolobophora icterica
ACACACCAAAGGAAAATTGATTGTAGATGCATATAGAATGCATATCAGAATTGCAAAGTTGTTTTGTTAAGCATTTTACGATAGAAGTACAAAGGGGCACTATGTCTGTGCAAAATTGCTTGCGCTAAGTGCAAAGGTGCTTCTTATCAATGCAGTATATTACACAGTATAAATGCGGAGGAGGAGGCGCTTGTTGTTTGTGCAGTGTTGTTGCATAAGTTGTTAGGGCTGGTCGATGTGGTCGATGTGGTCGATGTGGTCGATGTGGTCGATGTGGTCGATGTGGTCGATGTGGTCGATGTGGTCGTGGTGGCCAAGCAAGGGCATCCAACATCAGACAACACAGCTGTCAAGAAAGTTGGGCATATGATGAACCAGGCAGAATTACAGGCTAAGGTGTTGGCCTGGAATTTTGCTTGTTGAGGGATTGGTAACAACTGGAAGATTCCAACTGCACCTTTGCACAGATATTTTACCAAACTGATAGCCATGAAGGTCAATGGTTGGTTGGTCAGCAAGTTATGCAGAAAATAAAGGATTAATAAATGATGGAATCTCAGCTGATCTGCATAGTTCGTTTCTTCTCAACTGTCATATTGGGCATTATCAAATTTTAGTTGTATTATAGTGAACTGGAATAACTAACAGTTCTGCAGTAAGTGTCTAGCATTAATAAATTAGTGAATCTTTGTTCATTTGGTAATGTGAAGTTGATTAGCGAGTCAGTGTGTTAGTTGGTTAGTCTGTCATGAATTTCATTAGCGATCATGAGGTCTGTCAGTTCAATCAGTCTGTCAAGAACAGCTAATAAGTTGCATATTTGAGATAATGTCCACAGCTGATCGACATAGTTTTAGTCTACAGATGATTAAATATATATACACTCTTAATTGGTAATGTCTTGATGCAGCAGACACTGGTGTGGCTAAATGTTTATAGACAACAGCATCTTTTTTGTTCATTGCTGTTATGTAATACAGATTTGATGACACAACGTTGATGTTTCCTCGTGTATTTACATATAGAATGTGGGCTACCTGCCAGCAGAACACTGTTCTTCCTTGTTGGTTCACCTTTTAACGCCTCCATTAACATAACTTCCGTTTAACGTATTTGCATTTTTTGGTGATCAAAAGAAAGCTGTTGGTGTTGAAGCGTATTCATGGTTGCCTATTGCCAGCCAACTGTCCAATTACTATACACAAACAACAAGCCTTGCAATGAATTTTCTTTAAATATAATTGACCTGTAGGTGTTTTAGATGCATTAGTTTCTGCTGTGTGCAGACACTGCTTATGTATAGGAATGTAGACATCCATGGATGGCTGAATTTGCAAGTGGCCCCCTAGAGGTTCAGCTGTACACACAAACTGCATTAAGAGAATGGCACTGACCCGGGAAATTGCTTGCATGTTTGATGATAAAAGTCGGCAGATAGAAATGCATTGGGGGGCTGGAAGAGACCCACTGCATGCCAGAAGTAATGAAACTGGGAGAAGGCAAGAAAACATCGCACAGCAACACGTTTAACAATGTTGATATGATGCAAAGACATGCTGTTTCTGGTCATGCTGAAGAGGGTTGTTGAGTTAGCTTAATGTTTACACTTGAACCAGTATCTATCTCCTTGAAGCTGTTTCACCTTAAAACAGTGGTCCAAGGTTAAGTTATGCTTAACCTTTGTGGCAGGAAGCTTCTTGTTCGGCCATCCCTCCCTCAACATGTCACTGCATAAATTCTTTAAGTGCAGATGTGCTTACCTAAAGAGCCGAATTCCTGTTTGGTTGCCTCTGGCATGATGTCAGTGTGTTGATGATGATGATGATGATGATGAGGATGATGAGGATGAAGATGATGATGATGATTACATACTCTAATGTCAACTGTTACAAAGTACTTTTTCCGCAGTGTGGGTTAGAGCTGTACCGATGCATTGGGAATATTCGTAATCGGACCGATTATTAGAGCAATCGGCATAAGCAAAAAATAATCGGCGCCAATGCAAATTAAATAACAATTGACATTTTTTGCACAATTATCGTTACAAAAAGAAAAATGAGCACAAATATCTATGTATTTTGTTTCTCAATATTGATTTATATTTAGCATTGCACTACTTACTAGGCACCGTAGAAACCAAGAACCTATTATACACAGGACTGAAAACTCCTTATACAACATTGTGTGCCTAGTTTTTGGGCAATAATCGCCCTTTATCAGGGTCATGAAAATAATCGGCTGTATACTTGGTATCGGCTGCTGCAATAATCGGCTATATGCAGTATCAGAATAATCGCAAAAAGTGATATCGGTACAGCTCTAGTGTGGGTGGTCGAGTGATGTTAATTTATTGTTTCATTACTGCTTCCAGGATTTTCATAGTGAGCTCCTTTTGTATTGATTCAGTTGCTGTTGCCATTAGCCAACTGGTAAATAAAGGCATCCAGTTGTTGGGTTTCTGTTAGTACCTCTGTGCCTCAGCCGAGGGATCCTTCAGTCCTCTTTAGGATGCTTCAATCCTCTTTAAGACTCTTCTCCTGAAGGCTGTTTTTCACAAAGAAGAGCAGTCTGTTATGCTAACCACAGGATACCAGCATGGGTGTCAAGCGTTAGGGGCTCTTTTTTGATCCTGGCAGGTGGCCTTTCTTTTTTCTCTTGCCTTCTGATCTTCCCACCAACACTGTGTATGGTCAGTGCGGTCATTTTATTTTCTTGTTCACCGAGGGAACAAGTGTTGCAAAAATCTCAAAACTTGCATCTGCCCAGGCAAGAATTGAATGCCTGACGTCTGGTAGACTACTGTGTCATCATTGGAAGGGTTCAGTAAACAAGCAGGTACCTCAACTTGACCTGACCTTATCTTCAGCCATGTAAACATGCCAACTTGGTGATTGTTGCTGTTGAACAAGTGCTGTTTTTGATGACAGCAATGTTGATGTTTCAGGCAAATTGGAAATAACCTTGTCATTCCTGGTGGCTCTCGCACCATCGACGCGAAAGGAAAGTTGATCATTCCAGGTAAGATGACAGATTTCTTGCCAAATCCCAAGCTCTCTGCCGACTAAATGTACCGCACATGACACAATTGAATTGGGTCTTAAATAAATTTGTAGAACTGTAGATCATTGGTCATTGCTTCTACAGTACAATCCCTGAAAAATGAACTGTTGCCTCACGTAATTTTGCTCTACCTTAACATTCCCTTAAATGACCTTACTTTAACTTATAAACATTACTTAACTTTTGTTTTAATACCTAAAGGTACATGTACTTTAACTGGCTTGACCTTGAAGTAACCCACTCAAGTTACTGTACTTTAACTTACCACATGTAACGAGTAGTTTCTCAATAGGCAACCAGAGTACTGATGTGACCCAAAAAATATATATCAGTACTGTTGTCTAGTTGTTAGGTTGGAGTTGTCCAGTTGTTAAATTGTGGTTGTCGAGTAGTTGATTTCTTTGTAGGATTTTAATTGTATTTTGTAATGTATTACTTCAATTGTGCCGGTGTCTAATGCACAAGGTATCAACTGATGGCACACCAAACCAAGCTGTAATCAGGTCACTATAGATATAGTCCAGTCATTAAACAACAATTTTTAATGGAGGTTCAACAAAATTTGAAGAAAAGGTTTCTCGATGGGTTTCACCTCTTTGATACGTCTACATTACAGGATAAAAAGGTTACCAAAATATGACATGGGGAACTATGTGAAAATGGGTCAAATCCAAGATGGCCGCCGTCAAAATTAACAAAAGTGGAAAAATTTCATATATGGAACCACTCAAGCTAAGAACATCTATGTTGAGTCTATTCATATCATGTTATGGAATGTAATTTTCAAGTCAAATGTAAAAAAAACAAAATGGCCACCAAGATTTGACGAAAAAGCAAAAATATCATATCTACATATCTAACGGCTATATTTACAGTTAGACCTGGGCAAAATTGCATCAGAAGGTTTTTAAACGGTTTCTTGTTCAGAAATAATTGCTGAATAACATATCCAAAATCCCCCTAAATCCGACCACGGGAACACCCCCAAAAATGAATTTAAAAATGGCGGATTGTGGGTTCGTAAGAAATGCCAATAATAATACACATAATTTGCAGTTAGACCTGGGCGAAATTGCTTCAGAAGCTTTTTAACCAGTTTCCTGCTCAGGAACCATTGCTGAATAACATATCCAAAATCCCCACAAATCGGACCACGGGAACACCCCCAAAATGGCCAAATCCAATATGGCCGCCATCAACCACATTGGAAAAATCACCTTTTTGTTTTTTAGAGTATATACGCGTGTAATACCTCTAATATTACTGATTTCGGTATGTAGAATTCATTTCTGATGTTGTTTTTGCCATTCGGGATCATCTTCACCTTGAAAGATCATGGTTAAGGTCATTTTTGGCAGATTGGAAAGTTAACCTTCTTGTTTTTTAAAGTATATGCACGTGTAATACCTCAAATGTTGCTGATTTCAGTAGGTAGAATTCATTTCTGATATTGTCTTTGCCATTTGGGTCATCTTCACCTTGAAAGGTCATGGTCAAGGTCATTTTGTTACATCAATTACGACATCAAGCAAACTTTCCATTATTCGGTAAATGTAAATTTTTATGTGTTGCTGTTCTTCACTGTGACCTTATACACACAAATTAAGTTTCACATTATTACTGTAAGTCTGTTGTTATTCACACGTGCAAATTGTGTGTGAGTTATGTGGAGTACTGTAGTATCCGAGAGGGAAAGAAACTGAAATATAATTGCGGCTACTGTCGAGGATTCTATGCCAATCTACTTATTGGGGAGATTGAGCCTAGACTGAATCTCACCCAAAAAATGGCTTCAAGAGTCTACTCTTGCCAAACATGATGTGGTAGATTTCATGTCTAAGATGCAGCAGATTCCAATAGCACAATTCCCTAATCATGGTGTTGCCATCGACACCATCATGACCTTAGCTTCATCCATCTACCGAAATGTGAAATTCATCCATCAGGTACTTGCCTCCTACATTGAGATGTCTCAGCTGTGGAGGCAATGTTGTTGCAGCAGCTGGAGTGTTTACATTTTTGTAGATCTTAGACATGAAATCTACCTCAACATGTGTGGCAAGATTAGACTCCTCACGCAATTGGGTGAGGTCCAATCTAGGCTCAATCTCCCCAGCAAGTTGTGATTTGTTGGTGTGAGCTGGAAGATCACTATCGAACAGTGGAGATGCTGAGAGCAACTTGTCTGTGAGTACCTGCCTGAGGTCCATGCCGAGCTCCTTAGCAATGTCCATGCACTTATGCACCTCTGCCATCTCCTTGGACGACAGGTCGTTCTTCTGCTTCTCCATTGTTGATGGTGTCTTCTGAGGATGAAGTCGTGCGAATTTTCTTGGTCTTCTCAACTAATCACTCCTGCCTGTGTGAGCAGTCGGCATGCTGACCATGCTGATCATTCTCAAGAAAGTTAAGCAAGTTCAGCAGGCGGGTAGCCACCTTTCGGTCAACATCCACCTTTGTGAGCAGGTTGTGCAGTTGCACGTGCACATTGACTGTCAGCGAGTATAAATTCTGCTGCTCTAGCAATCTGCCAAAAACGACCTTGACCATGACCTTTCAAGGTGAAGATGACCCAGAAAGGCGGAATCAATATCAGAAATGAATTCTTCATACCGAAATCAGTAACATTAGAGGTATTACACATGCATATACTCTAAAAAACAAAAAAGTTGAATTTCTCAATCTGCCAAAATGACCTTGACCGTGACCTTTCAAGGTGAAGATGACCCCGAATGGCAAAAACAACATCAGAAATGAATTCTACTTACCGAAATCAGTAATATTAGAGGTATTACACGTGTATATACTCTAAAAACAAAAAGGTGATTTTTCCAATGTGGTTGATGGCGGCCATATTGGATTTGGCCATTTTGGGGGTGTTCCCGTGGTCCGATTTGTGGGGATTTTGGATATGTTATTCAGCAATGGTTCCTGAGCAGGAAACCGGTTAAAAAGCTTCTGAAGCAATTTCGCCCAGGTCTAACTGCAAATTATGTGTATTATTATTGGCATTTCTTACGAACCCCCAATCCGCCATTTTTAAATTCATTTTTGGGGGTGTCCCCTTTGGGCGGATTTAGGGGGATTTTTTATATGTTATTCAGCAATTATTTCTGAACAAGAAACCGTTTAAAAACCTTCTGATGCAATTTTGCCCAGGTCTAACTGTTAATTGCCTGGACTATAGCCATTAGATATGTAGATATGGTAATTTTGCTTTTTTCGTCAAATCTTGGTGGCCATTTTGTTTTTTTTTACATTTGACTTGAAAATTACATTCCATAACATGTATATGTATATGCTGATATGAATAGACTCATCATTGCTGTTTTTAGCTTGAGTGGTTCCATATATGAAAATTTTTCAACTTTTGTTAATTTTGACGGTGGCCATCTTGGATTTGACCCATTTTCACATAGTTCCCCATGTCATATTTTGGTAACCTTTTTATCCTGTAATGTAGACGTATCAAAGAGGTGAAACCCATCGAGAAACCTTTTCTTCAAATTTTGTTGAACCTCAACTATTTAATGACCGGACTAATAAGGTCATAAGACAGAGAGGCAGCCATTGAAGGATAAACAATAAGTGGATTATTGATAAGAGGTTCTTAAAATCACTCTGGAAAGATTATCTTTGTTGTTGTTGCAAATTTTGCTAATCATCATCAGTCTGAAATCATTTCATCTGCCTTCTTGCTGTACCCTACTTGTTGCCTGAAATTAGTGTTTTCATTTGTCACAGGTGGCATCGACACTTGCACTCATTTTGAGCACTCCGTCTTTGGAACCACTTCGGCTGATGACTTCTATAGTGGAACAAAGGCAGCTCTTGCAGGTGGAACCACCACCATCAGTAAGTACCCCTTGCAAAGCAATATTGTATTTAGGTGCCTCAACCTTAAAGAAGGTGCTTGAGTGTCAAAAGGTACCACACCAAAAGGAATATAGGTGATAGTAAGTGTCCCACCCAAAACTATGCAGCTAGAATTGACTGGAAGTAGCACACCAAAGCATCTAAGATCTGAGTTACCTGTCTGAAAGTACCGCAACCAAATCATTGTGGTCTTTAGTGTATGTTACTACCTTGTGCAATATTTTCTTCAAGTACCCCACCAATCATGTCATGTTTCACTCTCTGAAAGTATCCCATTGGAAGGGGTGTTGCTGTTAATAATAATAATTACACGGACAATTTCTAAAGCGCCGTAACACGACCATGACGCTACAAGGGCGCTGTGTTAGTCCATATATGTGCTCCATTAAAGCAATATTTACTGAAGCACCACACTTGAGCATGCTATCAGTAAGATATGTTGTTTCTGCTGGCTGTAAGTACTCCATCAAATATTCAACCAATGACACACCAAAACCAAACCGTAATCAGGTCAATACCAGAAGATCAGTCCGTAAGACAGAGATCAGACAGAGATCAGTCTGTAAGACAGCCTATGGTGGATATGCAGTTTTAAAGAGGTAAGTTTGAAGTTGAGAACGAAATGACACAAGTGACTAAGCAGAGCGCACAGACACAGGAAGAGAGTTCCAAAAACTAGGTCCAGCAACCAAAAAAGCTCGTTCACCAAGAACAGTTCTGGATTTAGGTATGACCAGGCAAAGATAATTGGATGACGTTATTGAATAATAATAAGTCTGGGGAGTAAGAACTGACTTTAGGTATTGTGGCTGGCCAGAATTCAAAGTTTTATAAACGATGGGTCCCAGTTTGAAACTAACTCTTTGCTGAACAGGAAGCCAGTGCAAGGATTTAAGCACAGCTGTGGGTTATATGTCAGTAAGTGCAAATGTTTTTAGAGTAGTCCACCAAAGTTGGATCAATCAATCAATCAATCAATCAAATTCGTTTATTCATACATTAAGCTGACACAGACGCAACTTAGACGATGGCTATTAGTACCAAGATTATGATTGTAATTATTCAAGACAAAGAGCTGTTGTCTACATCATTGTTGTGTTTTGTCTTTCAGTCGATTATGTTATTCCAGACGGCAACCAGTCACTTGTCAATGCATACAAGCAGTGTCGCGAGTCGGCCGACTCTAAGGTCTGCTGCGACTATCTGCTGCATGTCTGCCTCACATCCTGGAATGAGAAAGTCTCACAGGAAATGGAAATTCTGGTCAAAGAGAATGGTTAATATTACTACTCTGAAATATCTGTTCATCCTGTTTGAAAATAACATACTTTTGCTAAAGATAAGCTGAATATTCCTACATATATATTGACAACAACGTTTCAATTTTACAAACTGTTGTCAATCCATTGATTTATTGACAAAACATTTTCAATTCCACACGGTACACTGTAATTTGAAGCTCAGACGTGGTTGTGAAAGATAAGCACAATCTGCGACCATGCCGCTGAAAAGGTGCTATATAAATATTTGTATCGATATCTTCTGCTGTACCATTCATCTTGATTAATCTGTTGAGTGATCGTCTCTTTCACTTGCTGGTGTATATTTGTTAGTCTTTGTTTACTTGCTGGTGTATATTTGTTAGTCTTTGTTTACTTGCTGGTGTATATTTGTTAGTCTTTGTTTACTTGCTGGTGTATATTTGTTAGTCTTTGTTTACTTGCTGGTGTATATTTGTTAGTCTTTGTTTACTTGCTGGTGTATATTTGTTAGTCTTTGTTTACTTGCTGGTGTATATTTGTTAGTCTTTGTTTACTTGCTGGTGTATATTTGTTAGTCTTTGTTTAGCTATTGTTTGTTTGGTTGTGCTGTTCACCTTTATGCTGACTGGTATTTTCAGGTTTTTTATTTGATTATGTTACACCTTTGTGCTGACTGGTATTTTCAGGTTTTTTATTTGATTATGTTATGTAGATATCTTCAATGGAAGTACAATGAATCATGTTCGTTTTGCAGGGGTGAATTCATTCCACGTTTTCATGGCAAATGTTGGTGAGCAGAGGTCTCTGCCAGACTCAGACATTTATCAGATACTGAGGCGATGCAAACAGCTTGGTGTGCTGCTGATGGTGCATGCTGAAAATGGGTGTCTCATTGAAGAGGTCAGTTACGTTACATCAGTGCGAAGTGATCTTAATGCAATGGGCATAATGTGAAACAGGATTTATAGTGGACCACTGTCCGGTTATTAAGTTTTTTAGATGGCTGTTGTTAGGTTGTGTTTTGAGTTTGTCCAATTGTTAAATTACCTAATGATTGTTGGTTTGTTTTTATCTGACAACAGGAGTCCTGTTGTTTGTTGGTCGGTTGCGGTTGTTCTGTTGTTGGATTTATTACTTGTATAGTCTGTCTTCTCATTGTTACATGATATATCTCTGGAATTTCTCTCAGTCTTTTGTTGTTTGTGTTACTGAATAGTTATTGAGATCTTTTGTGAAGGGCCTCTTCACTTCAAGATGTCAAGAATTACATGTTTTATGTGTATCACAGTTAGTTGGGTACTTGGCTGGCTGTCTAGGTACTTAATATAGTGACTCACAAAAGTACTTCAAACAATTACCTCTGGAAAGCATTGCCTATGCTAGCCTAAACAACGTTACAGTTGCTACGAAGATAAAGTTCTTATGACATTAGTTAGATTGGATTATTTTGGTTCACCCTGGAAACAACAGACACAGCGTTGCTTCTTCTGCTATTGTAACAAAGCTGTAGTATTTTTTATTTTACAGTTAGGATGCCTGTGTTGAATAACTGCAGTAATTTTGTTAACCTTTGAATGCCAAATATTTTTAGCCTTTGTTCTTGCCCTGGCCAATTTTTTTGGGTTTTGGTCAATTTCCCCCATAAGGGTAAAAATATTATGTCTCGTCAACCGCTGAAGATGTATTAAGGTCTATACATGAAATTTTTTTAGAAGTGAATTTTGAACAAGTTCATGTCATTTAATTGTTCGTTTATGCTTGTAAGTTTGAGCTGTTTTAGGGAAAATGTGATGCTCGTAAATATGTTTCTTGACATTGTGTTTTTATGTTCTGCACATGCATTAAATAAATATATTTTACTAATAAATAAAAAATAGATAAATACATTGTCCAGTATATTGGAGTATCATTTTTACAATTGCATAGAGCAGAATAATATTTAGAAATGTGTGTGGTCCATTTTGTCTCTAGCACTTGGAGTGTTTGCTGCTACGTAATTACTAGCATGATGAATTGCTAGCATGATTAGGCTATGATCTGAGCCAGAGATTCTAGTTATAAATGTACAAAATATATTAGGTGCTGACAAATCTATTGTATTGGTGAGGGGGCCGATCCATTTGGTAAAATGTTTTGATCAGTTTTTATCACGGGATCAATTTTTATCACGCTGGCAAAACCTGTCTAGTTGACACAGTGTCTCCTGATACTGCTGCTGGTGTTGCATATGTTGTTGCTTGAAAAGTTCTATAAATCATTACTATGGTCACTACTTTCAGTGCTGTTTGTCCTGCTACCAATAAATGCGTGTTATCCTTCAAAATTAACTCTTCATTCAACTCCAAATTGCTAAAATTATATATGCCAAATTTTGTCTTCATTCGCCATCATGGTTGTAAAATGCAATTGTATAACGAAACTGTTCGCCAATTTTCAGATCTAATATATCCACAACTATCCCACATGTGTTTAAATAACCAATGGAAAAATTGTAGATTATAGATTGTTCTAATTAATGGGTAACTTGTTTACACAAGAGAAATGCTGGTTCCCTAACTTCCAAGCTCTTTAGTAAGCACACCTATAATGTTGCAATTTTGTACCCATGGCATAAGCGGAAAATTTTCTGGTGTCGCAGTTTTGCACCTGTGGCATTGAAAAATGTTAGCAAACTGCAGCTGTACAATTGGGTTGTTTATTTTTATATAGAAAACTAAGGAGATATTGTCTCAGGGAATAACCGGCCCTGAAGGTCACGTGCTTAGTCGACCAGAAGAGGTAGGTTTTCTTTGAAATGTTACTACTGGATGTCGTATGTAATCTGTAGGCTTACCACAGCAACTGGGCATTATGGTTGTATTGAATGAAAGGTTGGAGTACTCTGTTGGCTAAGTATATAGACTGAGCTTAAGTTGGTTGGATTCGTTCATTCATTCTGAGAAGTTTTATAGCACCCCTTGAAGATAACCTACTCAGAGGCACCCCCAGCCCAGCCCAGCCATGGCCCAAGAATTGGATGAGAAGGTTAATTCCATCCTCTTGGGTTGACTTGCAGAATTTCAACCAGGCACTTTAACATGGTAGTGTCATGAAAGATTGCAAGTAAATTCAGTTAGTTAACCCTTAAAGGTGTGTTTTGTTGTAATACAATTATATGCAAGACATATGACAACAGTATGTGATTAATAATAATAATAATAATATTTATTCTTTAATTAAGCGCCTGCAAACGCACTGTGCTGTACAAGTACATGTTATGCGATAAATCTTAACTACTAATAGAACAGACAGCCTGCAATACACGGCGCAAATTGCAGCCTACAAAGCATGTCCGTCTATGGGACTCGATCTCTGTACCTCTCGCACTCTACGCCAGATGTTATCCAGTGCACTATCGGGCCCCCCCCCCGATAATAATACCTTTGTGCCATAATAGGTCTCTGTTTCAGGTTGTGACGTTTACACTGAACTATGCACGCGAATTAGAAATAAAATTTAGCGTGAAAATGTAAAAGAAATCAGTGACTCATCATTCAGCCTGATCCTTGTGCAAATATGTACGAAGTCATAAATGGAAAACCATTTTGAAAAATTTGTAATAGACAATTATAACGATTCAAATCATTGGAGGGTAGTTTTACCCCAGGCTGACTTCTGAGAATTAAACTGATCTTTGAATGTACCGGTATATATTTACACAGTGCCCAGCAAAACTTCTAAGAATCTCTTTCTGGTCTGAAATCTGACTATCAAGCAGAACTAAACAGATGCATCTTAAGATAAACTGAATATGTTCCTTGTTTATCAGACTGAACAGTTCAGTACTGTGTAACATTTTTGTTCTAGGCTGATCATTCTCATTTTACAGACTGTTTTCAACAGCATTGCATAGCATTTAAGATGAGCAGTTCAACAGGTAGACGCTGAAGTCACTTGTGGAAGTATTGTTGAAATTAGATTTGCATAGAAATAGTTGGCTTTGAAACATGCTGCTTAGTAGACGTAATCTACTTGGTAACTGATATTGTCCGTGAGATCGAATTACTTAATGATTGCATTCCTGTGTCGAATAGGCAGAAGCCGAGGCGGTCTTTCGGATAATTGCACTCGCAAGCCTGGTTAATGCTCCAATCTACATCACCAAAGTGATGAGCAGGTTGTCGGCCGATGTCATCCACGAGCACCGACGCAAGGGTAAGCATGTTACCTGGTATACATTTAAATTTGTAATGTTATGCTGATTTTAATGTGATAATGTTGTGCTTCATATTTTATAAGTTTGTAATATTATGCTGAATTTATTGTGATAATGGTATGTTTTTACAGAGATGTTTTATTGCAATTATACAAACAGGGGCATCTATCCCCCCTTAAGTCATTGGAGCAACGTCCCTTTTCCCCCTCTTCTTCCCCCCTCTTCGTTCCTTCCCCCCAAACTGGTGGCACACACAGACAAATCTTCCCCCCCCCATTTCTTGGATGGAGCATTTGCTCCAAGGTTTCTATGGTGTAGACGCCCCTGTATACAAACATAATAGGACAAATGTAATACAATACAATACAACTCTATTTTGATATTTCCCTCCTTCCAAAGTTCAGAAGTGCACATGACCATATGACAGAACATCAATGGCGCTGAGCAATTGTGAGTGAAGGACTTGCTCAAGTTCCCTACACAGTAACTGCCTTGAGTGAGGCTTGAACCTATAATCTACACATTACAGGTTGAGTGTTCTAACCAGTCAGCTACCATGCCCCATAATATTACAGAAGAACGTGACAAACTTATTCAAAGTCTTTGATATAATGCTGATTTGAAGGTAGTGATGTTGTTTTACGTATTATGTGTTTGTAATATTACACTTATGCAATTGTCATAATGGTTCGATGGATATTCAAAGATTGTTTTATTTCAGCAAAGTATAGGGTAATAATGTTGCTGTATATATTACACAATGTTATGACTGTGATGAGCAATGAGCAATGTGTCAGAGCAATGAGCAATGTTGGTCAGGGTTGTTAGCAGTGGATTGTATGGCTGAGTTTGCAGTCTGACCTCGATTATGTGCTAAATCAGTGGACTGAATGTATTGCAGTGTTGTTAACTGTTTTCTTTATGACCTTGGTCAAAGAGTCCTGAATTTTTATTGTTTTTTTTAAATTTGACTTTGACATGACACGCTGAGAAGCAAAGCTACACATAAATGGTCTTATATAACACTGACCTTTGGTAGCTACATCCAGTCTGCATTTTTATGATTCTATATGATAATGAGATCCTGTTTGTGGTTATGGTTATGGTTATGGTTATTTGCAAAACTGAATTTAATTTGGGATACCTGCTCTTTATGGTGCTATATCAGAATTTGTGTTACAATATTGCATGGGAAAAGGAGATTCCAGTGAATGTGTGTTAGTGTGTGTTAACCGTGTTCTCAAAGTAGCTATGGCACGGTTTGTTATTACAGGGAAGATAGTTTTTGGTGAAGTGATTCCTGCTGCTCTGGCATTTGATGGCAGTCAGTATTTCAACCAATCTTGGCGCCATGCAGCAGGCTACGTAGTCAGCCCACCATTGCGACTTGATTCAACAACCTCTGACTATCTTGCCGATCTGCTAGCCAAGTAAGTCAGCTATTACTGTTAAAACACTCCTATTGATGTAGTTTTAGTGGCAGATTGTTGATATTTGTGAAGACACTTGATAAAGTACCTCTAGGAAAAGGCTGCACATGTGGTTATCTTGGTAGTATTTAAAGAAAGACTTCCGCGAACAGGTATCTCCAAGTCACCTATACTTGTAAACAGTGTGAACAATGCTTAAGAGACAAGTTTTAAGAAGGAAGCAAAGTGTGGTAAGATACAAGAAGGCTATGAATAGAATGGCAAATGATTGAACATGAGGACTAAGTGAGCGAATGGGGAAGACTGTCATAATGTGAGAAAGACTTTCTCAGTAGTTAAATGCAGAGACTAAATGAATAGGAGAGCAGGAGATTAGGATTTTCTGAGACAATAGACAAATGAGATAGTGAGTAGAGTCGAGGTGATGTGAACTTGAAACAAAAGATTTGTACAGTTGAGGGTTTTTGGTGAATTAATGCTGAAGAACTCGAACGTAACACACTTGGTTAAGTATGTTATTTGGGTGTGCTCCCAAAACTGATGATGCCAAGCCACACTGTCAAATAGAATGCTTTTGTTATTTCTGATTAATTATAATAGTGTTAATAAAAATAATAATAATAATAATGGTGATAATAATCCGGTGCATTGCTGTCGCCACTCAGTGATTCAAAGCAGTTGACTTTCAAGGCACATTCACTGACTTAGATACCAGCAAGGATTGGCCTTTCCAAAAAATAAATCATTAGTTTTTCCATATCCTGAGTTATCCCTTCGATATCAGGTGGAAAAAGTAATACTGCTGATGCTTTCAACTCATTTTCTTCTGCTAGTACTCCTTCTGAATATTTCTCTCGTGCTTAGTCATATCAAATGTAAGTTTTTTGTTCTCTGTGTTGCAATCAGTGATGACCTCCAAGTGACTGGATCCGATCACTGCGCCTTTGATACCAGTCAGAAGGCGATTGGAAAAGATGACTTCCGAAAGATTCCAAGTGGCGTCAATGGAGTCGAGGATCGTCTGTCAGTCGTGTGGGAAAAAGGCGTGGTCAGTGATGATGATGATGATGATGATGATGATGATGATGATGATGATGATGATGATGATGATGATGATGATGATGATGATGATGATGATGATGATGATATTGATGATGATATTGATGATGATGATGATGATGATGATGATGATGATGATGATGATGATGATGATGATGATGATGATGATGATGATGATGATGATGATGACAATGGGAGTCATGGCCATGATCATAATGAAGATCATGATCATGATCATGATCATGATGCTCTAATTGCCGGATGAAAGTGGCAAGGTAAGTTAATTGCTCTTTCAACAACAGACCTCTGAGCAAGACGTGTAAAAAGACCAAAGATTCGAGAACAGGAGAACCTTTCCTTAAGAAGGATAGGAGGGTAGTGATGGTGCTGGTGAAGGTCGTACCAATGGTGACGATCAATTTCCATGGATATCGCAGCAGGTTTTATGCTGAGAATCTGACAGAATACCACTGCTTCGTACCAGGCAGAGTGAGATGTGTGAACATTTTAACCAAACATCTGATATCATCTACACACAGGCTGCAGTTTGCACTGCATAAATATTCAGCTTTATCAATTAATGTTCTCTAAACTTATCTATGTGAATATTTCATGGATATATATATATATATATATGTAACAAGAAGATATATATATATATATATATATGCATGTATATATCTGTGTGAATGTCCTGTATGTTTGTGTGGATTGAGTCATTTATATAGAGCCTTTTTGAAACCTGTCAAGAGCACTGTGAATATGGCTATGTAACTAAGATAAAGAGGAGCTACTGTTTTTGTAAACAGAAAACATCTGGTAAACTGAGTCACCAAAAACCATATTCAGTTTAGGAAGTCTGAGTTGGTGTATGGAAGAAAGGCATGTGCACATCTCCAGGGGTAGCTGAGCTTAGCGATCACTGACCCGACTAACTTGAGACTCAACAGTATCAGCTGGCAAGAAGGCCTGTATCTGCAGGAGGATCTTGAATGTAACGTTCCCCTTAACAAGAAGCTAGCACATTTTTCTTGCATGTTTTGTTGTCTAGATCTACGAACTTTTGTGTGCATAATTATGCCCTTGACATTGTTTTTATATTGCTGTCTCTGTATGAAGCACTATCGTAGCATTTGGTTTTGTCTCTACCTTCAATACTCATTTTCTTCTTCTTTCACTCATTGGTGTCGATCGCATGTCTCACTGTATTTCTTCACTCGTTTTGATCCTATGCCACCAGACTCGGCTTTTGCTCATCCCGTTTGCACCAATCTCTGATATCATCAAGTCATTCTCTGTTTGGTCTACCTCTGAGCCTTGGGCCGTAGATCATTCTAACACGACCTGTTTAATCAGTTTGGTTTTGTCTATCCTACAGATATTTTCCACAGAAATTGAGCTTCCTTTCCATTATTTACTGTATGATGTTTCTGGTGCACTGCACTCTTCTTGGCACTTCTTTCTGTGATATTTTCTGCTGCCATCTTATGCATAGGTTCCTATGTGCTAAGCAAATACACTTGCAATCCCTTCCTGATTTGAGTGTTAGATTGTAGCGTCTCATCTCAAATGCCGGTAATCTATCCTTGTCATGTTTGTTCAACATCCATGATTCACAGGCAGATGCTTAAAACACTGAATACACATGTTTGATGATCTTCAGCTCGTCACATTTCACCAGTACTCATTTACTTGTGCACATGTTTACACACACATATATA
Organism: Allolobophora icterica; assembly: GCA_963556255.1. Classification (NCBI taxonomy): domain Eukaryota; kingdom Metazoa; phylum Annelida; class Clitellata; order Crassiclitellata; family Lumbricidae; genus Allolobophora; species Allolobophora icterica. The sequence goes on from OY744605.1 coordinate 55,878,025, forward strand.
TATATAATATATATATATATATAATATATATATATATGTATGTATATGTAATATGTATATGTATGACTGTATGTACATTCCATGAGTGCCCATTCTGTTAAGAAGCTACAGTTATAGTAATTAAAAATGCAATATGTGTGTGTAAATATAATTTATATGTACTAGTATATATGTATTGTATACATATGTACATACTACATGGCGAATTATCGTCCAATCTCTAATCCTAGATTCTTTTGAAACACTGCAGCTCGGCCAATTGGTCCAAAGTTTGGTGTTATACCTTGCTATGTGCCAGACAAGCTGCATTGGTTGCCCATGCGAAGATGCACCGAGTTTAAGATCCTTGATGCTGATGCATAACTGTGTGGCTGGTTGTACTCCGTCCTACCTTAAAGAGCTATGCATTTCAGTGTCCGTGTTCGTGAATAAAATGGCACCCTATGCTCACCTGTAGAGTAGTGATTTAGAAATATAGAGATTACGATTACCTGATTACAGATCTCTTTATTCTACAACACATGGTAATCTGGTTGTTCCTCGTTGCATACTGCCACAATGCAACATGTTCCCCGCATTCTGGAACAGACTACCATGCAATGTGCAACATGGTCTTCTTTCAATGCCACTATTTCAAAAGCTGTTGAGGACCATTCTGTTCGATTGTGATCTCATATAGTTATGTCAGGAGCACTGTGATGAGTTTTCTTCAAGAGATACTATTTATATAAACACTTACTACTACATTTACATACAGCTGTATGTTTGCTTACTAATCCTACAGTTGTTTTAAAATTGTATCATATCATAATTATTTAATTATATATGTTTGTTTGCATTTTTGTGTGCAGGCAACTGGTAAAATGGATGCCAGTCGGTTTGTTGCTGTTACTAGTGCCACAGCTGCCAAGGTGTTCAATCTCTACCCAAGAAAGGTAATCTTTTGCTGGGTTCACACGATGTCTACAACAGGACTTATCTGTAGTCCTTGTCTGTAAAGGTTGTGTGGCTTGCCTGTGAAGTCTAGTCTTAGCTACCAGACCATGTGCTAGACAAATGAACTTGCAATCCTCTTTATGATCTGAGTGCTACATTGTCATCATCTTCAACGATGATGATGGTGATAATTATGCTGTTTTTTTCTCTCTAACATTGTTGTTTCCATGACTATGTAATGTAGAACTCTTTGGTCAGACAAATTGCCAGGTAAGCATACATGCATCCATACATGTTCATGCATGCATACATGTGTGCTTTGTCTGAACATCTGGCATGCATACATGCTTGCATGGCATACATACAGATTGTCAAGTGGAATCAGATTGTCAAGTGATGTGGATCTTCCACTTGACATATGTCTTGTCTACCTTCAGAACCATTGCTTCCGTAAAGTTCTATTGAACCTGTTGTTATCAGTGGTGTCACACTGTACCACCCCAATGCAGTACATGCATTTGTTGGAAGTACCCTGGTATGCCAAGCCACAGTCTAATCCTGGGAGGCAGGGATGATTTTGAGGAGCTCATAATAGTGGTGTTTATATGTGATCATTTTAAGTTGTTATGTCAAGATGAAATCTGCAAGATAATGTCATGTAACTACATGAGCAGTTTTTAAAGGGTCTTCAGCGATACTGAAAAGTTTTTTTAAATTGCTTAAAATACATGATTTGGTAATTTTCTTGTAATAAAGGTTCAAATAAATGAATAGATGGAGAGATAAATACTTCTTGTGTGGTTTAGGGAAGGATAGCAATTGGTTCCGATGCTGACATTGTCATCTGGGATCCTTCAGCTGTGAAGACAATTTCCGCTGCATCTCACCAGCAGAAAGCAGACTTCAACATTTTTGAAGGACTGGTCTGTCATGGAGCACCTTCCTACGTCATCACCGGAGGCTGTGTGTCCGTGGATGAGGAAGGGGTGAGGCGCTACTCATCTCTTATGTTTTTCAGTGCCTTCGTTAGATTCGTAGAAGGCACTGTATATCTTAAATGTTCACATACATACATATATTTCTAGCCAGTTTCTAGCTAGCTTTGTCAGTGTTCTCAGTCTTTGAAGGGGTCGATGGAACTTGATGGTCCCATTCCTCGATACTACGATGGGGACATGTCATACTTTTTCATGCATTGGAACTTCCAGCTGGGACAGTCTTGCACTAAACATTGTAATTGTAATTAGTAAGTTAAGGAGGAGTTTATTAAATGCAAGGCTGCTCTCCTCAAAGGCAGTAGTTTATGGATGCACCAAAGATGAATGAAAAGAAAAGCCGTCAACTGAAATGTAGATTTGAGTATCATCGGCACAGAAATGATATCCCGTTGTTAAGCAGCAACATGGAGCCTTTTTGGATCTGTTAGGTAGCCTTGTTTAGTGCATGGGTGAGGTTCTCAAAAATGTTACACAAATAGTGAGATATATCATACATATATACTTATATACTTACATACATACATTCATGCACGTTGTTCCTCTTGTCATGCATTGCATGTAGCATGTATGTAAATTTAAGTATCAGTACACTTACTATAACACCTCATAAGCACTCTGTCACTGCCTAATTATTGCAAAATGGTAATGAGATGCAAATTTATGTTAAGTTATAGATACAGTTCATTTGTTCAAGATGCATAGTTCATCTTGGCCATGGCAGATACAAAATTGCTTTTACAAGATGTGATTCTTCCATTTGGTATGATCATGCCCTGGGTTGTGTCGGGAGAGCTTCTGAGTAGATAACCTTGAAGAGGCGCTATATAAATTCTCCATATGAATGCCTTATTGGTTGGTATGTCATCTGATATTCCTCTTGATGTATTTGCCTTCTTATTCCAAAGCATGTTACTTGAATCTTTTTATCAACATGGAGATGGTTTCTCTTCATAGAGTTGGCTTGAAACAACTGTTGAGTACATCCCTGAAGGGTTGCTATATAAAATTTGTTGCCGTTTGAATTTGATATTAAATTTGTATGTTTGATTTTTCAGCTTCATGTGACGCATGGTGGCGGCCGTTTTGTCTCGGCTCCTCCAGGCAGCGAGTATGTCTATGGTCGAATACGAGAACGAGAAAAGGTATGGGCATCAGCAGCATTGTCTTTTAACATATCCTTGCACTGATAAAATAATCTTATTGCTAGTATTAATTGCTTGTGTTATTATGGAATTCTTTCTGCCTTCACATAATTGTGCAACATGGGGGGTGGTCTGTCGGTAGCATGTTTGGTCTGTGGTCTCATGATTGTGGGTTCAAGCATGCTGTGTGGATTCCCATATAGTGACTTTGATCAGATTTTTTGTACAAATATGTCTAGTGGAATTTGATGCCCGCATGAGCTTGGAATTAAATGGTAAGAGTCATGCGATGCATTGACCCCATATTCAAGACCATGGATTCATCCATTGCCTCTTTAAGGACCTAAAGTGAGCAAAAACTGAGCATTCATGAGCTCCTACCCACTTTCCCCTATGGTAATGGAAGCCTTGCTTTGTACTTTACGTCATATAATTGTTTGTGTAATTATGTAATTCTTTCTGCAATCACATAAATTGCTTATGTTATCTTCATTTCCTTCTGCTGTTCCAGAAGTTTGGCATCTTAAAAGTAAAAAATACAAACTTGTAACATTATAACTGATAGCATATTATTAAAATTTATGAAATTGACAAACACTGAAAAGTCTGCACCGCAGCTTGTCATTTGTGTAATCCATGAATGAATAAAAGATCATTTATAGTGTCAGTACTCAGCTGAAAATATGTGAATGAATGAAATTTATAAACTCTGTAACCATCCGTGGGATTCCCGCGGTTTCCACGGTAACTGTTACCTTGTCACTCTCTACGATGACCTAATCAAATGGACCTAATCCCAGTGTGAGGAGCCCCGAGGGAAATGAACAAATTTAAGAGAGCGGGTCGGAGCGGCAACACCCCAGTAAGGAGCATGGAATGAATCGCCGGGGGGGAGGTTATTCCAAAGCGAAGGACCATTGGAAACAAAAGCACGATGCTGAGCCATGGCAGTCAAGAAAAGACATGAGAGTGAGGCAGAGCCATTGTGGCAGCATGTGTACACAGCAAGCACTTCACACTAATGACATAGTCCTTCTGCCGTCACGTGAATTGCTTGTTTGATCCTGTAATTCCATCTGCCATCACGTAATTGTTTCTGTAATTGATTGACAGCTGAACAAGCCGACAAAGGTTAATAGAGAGCCATACAGTGGACCGGCCCTGACTTACGCATCCAATGGCACTCCAGAGCCTGTCAAAGTGACAAGCCCTTTTGCCACGGTTGACAAGTCATCCGAGGAATTCCACAACCGGATGACACGCAGTGGAGGACGCCATCTGCAGGACTCCAGCTTCAGTCTCAGTGGTATCTATTCATTATCCAATCAAATCAGTCACCATCGTGTGTAACGTTATTGATTAGTGCTAATTTGCTAAAGTTATTTTATGTATTGGTAAATATTATTGTTTCATCCAAGGGCGCCCGTAGGTCTAACAAAATTGGGCGCACACCCCCCTCGTAAACAAATAGTATGGCCACTTGCCCGCTTTGCTACCATAGATATTAGTAGGAAACTGAAATAGCTGCCATAGATAGAGTAGTGAGTAGTGATAAGCATAAAAAAATTTCAATTTAGATAACATGTAATGCTTTAACATGCCATTTAAGCTAAATATCGATGTGATGCCTATTCCTTGTGTGAATTTGATTTGTTGGGTGGACTCTCGTGCATTCAGTGCATCATGCTGAGGGTGCCCCTGGTGTCATCACCTATCTTTTTCTGCAGTAATAATATCTCAGCTAATTAAAATATTAATGATTAAGTGTAATTAATTGTTGATATATATAGTGGAGAAAAGAGACCACTTGTCCGTTAGCTGATACTTAACCCTTTAATGATGAGAGAGATTAGTTTTCTTTACATTTTAGTGCATGCTTGTCATGCTTGTCAAGTGTTAGGGAAGTCAGACTAAAAATAGTAAAAGCAGGGGTCATAGATTAGGCAGTGCTTCAGTAAATACAACGATTATTAGTAATCTATTACTCAATTATCATTGATTACAATAGCATTTAGATAGGAGTTTGTTTTGCTGATTAAATATTAAGCAATGTTTCTTAATACAAGATAAACATCAACACTTGATTACAAACAATGCTTTAAAATGACAGTGATTAGTTGACAAAATGCTTTTAAAATTGCAAGACCAGTCTTGTTTTGCAAAAGTTTTTTTTTTGTTCTTCAGCACTTTTATTGATTTGGATAAAGTAGCCCATGTATTCTTAGATACATATGAAAGGTTGCTGGACTTGTTCTTTGTGTACCAGGTGCACAGATTGATGATGCCGTACCACAGCGTGCTGGAATGAAAGTGAGCCAGCCTCCAGGTGGCAAGTCCTCGGCCCTCTGGTGATGATCCTGTGCGTCTTTGGCAGAACAACCCACCAGAGGCAGAAATTGCCTTGTAACGCTCTTTAACGGCCGCAGGAAGATAGAGTTGGAGAAGAGCTGTACATTATTATTTGAGATGTTCAAAAATTTTTTCGGCATTTAAACTCAAATGTTTTGTCTACGATGTTGTTCATTGTTTCGCTGTTTAGTTGAGTCGTGTAGATATTGTTAGCATCTTTCGTGTTTAGGTTTCTGCTTTCAAAGCTGATTTAATTTGCATAATACCAGAGCTGCAATTATGTCATGTGGACATTAGAAGGGTATTTGTTAAATTACAAACGACGTTTCAATCTGTTTTTAAATGGTTGAAGACTTTTTTGAGTCAACACAAACTATCTTTTTGGAACTTTTCTTGCTGCAAAGTATATATATTCTCTAAGACTTCTATGAATTTTTAGCCAGTGCCTGAACAGGATGCGTACTTGAAATACATGGGAGTATAAGATGAATGTTGGACTAAGTGAAACGGAGAAGAGTTGTCATAGGTAACAAATTAGTAGCAGGTTTTTGCAGACTTGGCTGATGGTACTACACTATTCCCTTGGACTGGCATTGGGCAAATGACCTTTTGTGACAGTGTCCATGCTTGTGCCTGCTGCTGTCACAGGCAGGAATCTCAACACTTTCTTTTCCAACATTTTTCTGAGGGGTGATGCCACAAGGCCACTGATTTCAGGTACCCCGTTCCAGTGATTGCGGACTGAGTCTGATTCTCCTGAGATGATATTTGTACCCCTGATTTAATTTCCTGAATGCTTAATCCTACTTCTGGTAATGATAAGTGGCTATGACTACTAATAATGATACAACTACTACTAATGATAATGTATAGTAATAATGTTAACCACTTAAAATAGAGGAAGAGTTAATCCATGTTAAGCAGAAGGTGATCGATTGGACTTGGTTTGAGTTTGGCCATGCATGGGCTGCCAGCACAGAAATTATTATATAATAATAATTATAAAGAAAGTGGGAATGGCACAGAAAGTGGGGCAGAATCCCACTGATGTTCTCAAAGAGAAAGTGGAATAAAATGGTGAGAGGCAGAGTGTTTTGGTTCAGCAGGAACAGGATACATGAGAGACAGTGCAGGAGGGTAACTGTTAGCAGACGCAGTGCAAGAGAGAGGGAGACTTGGATTTACAATAAGTAAATGTGAGTCGATTGTTTTAAGGGATAGGAGGTTGTGTGCTGTTGTTGGATCGTAGTTTTTTTTATTGGGCTTCAGATGAAAGATGTTGCCTCTAAGGACTATTGTTACTGGTTGCTATATTTATGTAATAGTCAGTTTGGGGCATATATCTTACCTTACCATAGAGACCTATAAAGTGAGAAGATGGTAAACAGAAGTTACCTTTGTCTGGGTTTCATTTGGCTTTTGATGGATAGAATCTGGATCATGTGTGTGTGTACTGTATATATACAATGTATGTTGTTTGAATGTTAAATATATTTCTGTTTCTCTCTCGTAGTTACACTGCACCTCGGACAATAAGCACACTTGTTTTGATTTCATTGTTGTTTTGTTTCAGCGGTTCTTTTTCTGTATGTGTTGTCGGTGACGAATGAGCAATTGTCAGAGTGACTCTTATTTATTGTCATTTTGTTTGTTATGTCTCAGGATGACTAGTTAGATGAGTTATTTTCCCGCTGGGTTTTGTGTTAAGTCGCTTCGGTAAAGCTAACAATTGTGCTTCTGATTTGTATGAGTTTTTCTCAACTTGCATAATAGTGGAATAAAAGTAGAAAAATTCTGAACAGATCTGTTCTTGTTTAACCCAAGTAGAGGTTATGTTTATGTTGCACTGAATGAGTTTTTGTTAGTTAAGGTTATCAGTTTGCAGCCAAAACTGGGCAACTATCAAAAGAGTGCTTACAGGTTGCCAACATGGTTGGTATTCAATGAAGAAACTAATATTAAGTAAAACTACAAAAAGTAGCCGTTCTGTTGTTACTTTACTGTTACAACTTGTTAAAAGATTTATAAATCTTCTGAATCATTACATAGCATATCTAGTTTCTTGGTCTTTTCTGTCTGTTCTGTCAGTGAAAGTCAGCTTGTGAAGCCCCTAGGAGTGCTAGAAACTCCTTCTGTTTGATCATGGTTTTGCGTTGTCAGATTAGGAGCACGTTGCCTTGGAGGGGACACAATGCGAAGGCGCAATTATTAAATCATGGTGTTTTGAATAAGGAATCTTTTGCACCAATATTTGGTGCGTGTGAGTCAAAAATTTCTTGATAAATTTTTGACAGGTGATTGTAGAATTGAAAATGCCTCCAGATATTTCAATTGTTTCTGGTCAAACAGTGTGTGTTGGTTAGCGAATGGTGCTGGTTTAAATCAATTCACTTTTAATCTAGTAATTGGACTGTTTTGGTGAAATTGCAACTGCTTTCCTATTTTGTAGCTGTATTTGACTAAAATAAGTAGGCAGGCACAAGACTTTAAGAAATTCTGCATAGCATTGCTTGAATGGACATTAATAAAATTATGTATAATCTTGTTAGTTGTTAATAAGCTAAATATTTAGGTTCAGTGTTGCATTTCTGGTTGACTTTGCATACACTGTATTGGTTCTACAGTTTATCCTATGGTGCAGTTTAAAAAATGTTTATTTATCTAACACCATGAAGAAAGTTCTGCTATTAAGCTGTTATTTACTGTTGGCACTTCAGCCAAAGAACTAGCAACCCATGGACTTTATTATTAGATATGCATAAGAAATGAGTGGTTAATTTGCCTTGCAGATAATCTGATTAATTGTAATTTAATTATCAGAAATAAAATGTAAGTTTGCTTAAATCAAAGGTCAGTCATAGAATTGAGTTAAAATATGAATTGTACTCGTTTAACATTATTAAAATAGTAACAATATTAATTGGTTATTATCATATAAATAACATTAAAAAATTAAATTATTATTTTGTATTGGTTTAAATTGGAATTAGTTTAATTGGTTATTTTGTATTGGTTTAAATTGGAATTAGTTTAATTGGTTATTATTTATTAAAATTATGATAACATGGTGAATTTAGTATTACAACGGTGTTAGCTGTGTTTGTTATTAAAATTATAGTAAAAAATAAATATGATTTATGGCAATGAGTTGCACCATGCCACTCCAGATCAAGCAGGATGCTTTGCAGCAATTAGACTTTTTCAATAACTGCTGCTTTAAAAAGCTATTTAAACTGTCACAAGCACAGGTTTAGTAAAGCATACTTACTTCATTTTTTTTGCATAAAGCCTGACATCAATATTGCAAGATATTATACATTTGGAGTTTCAATTATCGTTGAAAATATGTGTATTGACTATTTAGTCTGGATTTGTCCCGATATTATTTTGATATGAAGTAAGAACTTCAGAACTTTTGCTAGTTATAACATGTATTTGGTTTGATTTTGATATCTTAGACTTGTGCATTTAATTTGTCTGTTTCTGGAACAGAATCATTACACCGACTGTTTCTTTAGTTTCTTAGCTGAACACAATCGGCTCATGAACCTTATCCGGGTATTGACAGAGTCCCTGCTTTTATTTGACGTTTCAAACAGTTTTTGTTGAAGTCTCTTGATGCAATCAGTTTTTTGAGCATTTGTATCTGATTTTCTCTGAGGGTTCAGAGGGTGCTATATAAATGACCGTTTACTTTAGGCGTATGTTAATTTACAATTGGTCTGTGTTCAATGTATAGCCAGGAATCTTGAGAAAGAGTTTGTGGATGCAGAACTGAAATGGTTCAAGAAATATTTTCAACCTACAATAGTTGCATAGTTAGACAGCCATGTTTTAGTGCCTCTGTTAGTTTCTTGAAAGGCTCTGTATAAATAACCAGATCATAAATAGAAACTTGAATGTAAACTCGATGGGATTTCATAGATGGGTTTTGCTGTGTGGTAGCCTGGCAAAGAGGAGTTTCTCCTGTGTAATAAAACAAACAACAAAATTATCCTTCAGGTTCTTCAAAGACTGTATGCGTATGTTTCAATATGTTCAGAGGCTTACATTAAAAAACTGCTTAATATTAAGTCTTTAAAGTATGAAATATCATAGGAAGGCAATCAAGGCATGGTTGCTTTTGAAGTTGACTGCTTGAAATCCGGTTTTCATAATACAGGATTTAAGAATTTTACAGATAGATTAAAATACTTGAACCAACATTTGGTAATTGTTTTATTAAATGTATCTTGACTGGTAAAATCCAGGCTTTGTATTTAGTTTTAGAATATTATGCAAATCGGATGAAGCATCATATTGACCAAAGTTTTGCCATTCTTTTGAGTTATGGAATATGTTTATACTGACTGAAACCATTAGTGAAAATTAATTTCTGCAGTTTATGCAAACGGCTTGCAACTTTATCAAGGTAACACCTTATGGTTTTTGAATAAAATTATTACTACGTCTTTTTCTGAAGATTATTTTCATACGAACTACACATAAGTTGGCACAATCACGTTGCCTATATGCTGTCTTATTAAGGCTTTGATGCAGATATTTGTACGTGCAGAAGCACAAGTTTGCAAACAATTTTTACAGGTATTCATTGATGCATACAATGTTGTACAAATGATAGTACATGCAGTTCAGGTAGCCTTATGATTAAGGCGTTTGTATATGCGGCTGGGAAATCATCCTTTTCGGTCTGCACGTTCTGAGACACCATCAGAAACTTTGACTGTTGTGAACTTCTTTTCTGAAAGAAATTTGTATTATGTTCTTTACCGTGTATTTAAACTCATTATTACAAGAAGAAAATTTCTATAATACAATCTACAGTTCATATATCTATCTTTTATTCACCAAATATGGTAGCACAAAACAAATGATACAGCATTCACTGGACAGTAGACCTGCCCATACTATACTAAATAAACTATACTAATTATTGGGTGTTTTAGCATACAGAAAATCTTCCGGAAAATTTTCTACGTGATTTTACTCCTGCCTGTTTCTGTACAATACTGAGAAGAGTAAGTTTTTTGTAAGAAAAAATCCTTGAAAATTTATGATGATTACTCTGGACAGGAAAAATGCCAAAATCATTGAAAACTGACCAAAAAAATTTGAAATTTACATTAGAAATGGAATAAAAACCAGCTTAGTAATGAGTAAAGAATACTATACTGAAGATACAAAAAGAATAGTGTCATGCAGCTGCCAATCTTCGCCATGCAGTCAACCAGCTGGTAGAACTGCATGCCCAGAGACCACCACGAGGAGGTGTTGGCAAAGGTCTCCGTAGTCCATTGATTTCAGCGCTCAGGCAGCCGAATTTCATCGCCAGTTTGGTACTACCCATAGAAAGTCCAATTTTGAAAATATTCTCAATTTGAGTAGGCCTAATTTGCTTTTACTTGGATGGGATTGCAAGACAAACATTCGCACTGATGTAAATGTGAAAAGACTCAGCTACTAGACATTAGAATACGCAGAAAGAGTGGTGGAAAGCTCGGATGCACGAGTAACTATATCAGAGACTGAGCGAATAAGTGAATGAAAAGGACGAGGCCTGCGTTTTAGAGTAAACTGGAATTGGAGTAGCCAGAGAGCAGACGAGAGAACGATGTTGACAGTGTGAGACAGGGACAGAGAATTTGAGATTGAGAACGAAAGACGTAGACAGTACCAGTAATAGAGTAAGACAAAGAGACAGAGAGACATAGACAAATATATCCAGCGACACACAGACAGAAGGGAAAAGGCAGTGCAAGAAAGATGCAGAAGATATATATCTAATAGACATAGATAGATAGATAAATAGACAGACAGACAGATAGAAAGATGATACAAAGACAAAGAGATTGATTAATAGCGCGAGAATGACGAAAAACGAAGTTGAGAAAAGTTAAATGAGCATAAGACCGAAAGTAAGAGCGTCTGAAAACGCAAGAATATGGTAGAAACAAAGAAAACGTGATCGTGAGAGATGTGGACAGAGTGAGATAGAAATTGGTAGTATATGAAGCAGAGATTTTGTGTCTTCTTATTCGCGTAATAATGCAAGCGAACACAACTAGGCCAGCTTAAAGAATATTAGGCCCCCCACGACAAAAATGGAAAGTAAAACTGCCTGAGACACTTGCCATCAATGGACTACCCAAATGCCCCAAGTAAGTTACTAATACTAACGTATTACAGAAAAAATGTGATGCATTTGGCCCATCACATTTCTCACACATCTTGTGTGAGAAATCAGCGACCAATGTACTAACTAACATACTAATACTAACATACTACAGAGAAAATGTGATGCATTTGGCCCATCACATTTCTCACACAAGATATCAGCGAGCAACAGTTATCACTGACATTCACTTCTTAATTCAAGAATAAGAATAAAGCAGTGACAGAGACAGTGAGAGAAACAGACACGCAGACAGACCTATTGTCAGACAAAGGCAATGATAGAAACAATTACACAAACAGATTGAAGACAGAGACAAAGAAAAAGAGAGAAATCGGCAGACTTATCTTAAGACATAGGGGCACACATAGGTTACGACATTTCAACTTTTTCGGGTTTTCTCCGTGCAACTTGAGGTCAACCATTCCTATATTTAATATACTTCGGGTCTCTCTCTCTCTCTCTCTCTCTCTCTCTCTCTCTCTCTCTCTCTCTCTCTCTCTCTCTCTCTCTCTCTCTCTCTCTCTCTCTCTCTCTCTCTCTCTCTCTCTCTCTCTCTCTCTGTGTCTCTTTCTCTCTCTCTCTCTCGTACAACTTATGATCACCTTACCCCATACTTCATCTCCTTGAGGTCTCTCTCCGTATAACTTAAGTCACTCTTCCCTATATTTCCATTCCTTGGGTCTCCCTCCATGCAATTTAAAGGTCATCCTTTCCTATATTTCATCTTACATTCCGGTCTCGGCCCGTACAACTTGAGGTCACTTTTTTCTATATTTCAACTCTTTCGGGTCTCTTCGTACAACCTAAGGTCACCCTACCCCATATTTCAGCTCCTTGAGGTCTCCCCTACATAAGCTAAGCTCACCCTTAATAGTATATATAAACAGAGGTATTAACGCAGTCAATCAAAAATCAATCAATCAGTCAATCGACATTTATATTACACCCCTGCAAGATCATCTTCTCACAAGCGCTCTGATGCTCGATATATTTCGTTTTGTACTAAGTCGGGTTTTGGGAACAGTCAATCAATCAGTTAGGAAAGCGCATTTCCCGATAGAGCCACCCGATTTTCGGATACCCTACTGGCGAGTCGAAAGATAAAACATCTATGCAATCGAGAAGACTAGAGACAGCAATCGAGAAGACAGCAATCGAGAAGACTATAGACAGCAATCGAGTAGAAAATGCAACATCTTGCCAGGACCTTCTGCAGAGACGCAACACTCTCCAACAGCCCACTAGCATTACGAAGACCAATGATAGACTTACAAGCGTTCGAGAAGGCCGTAAGCAACTTGCAACTAGTCGAGAAGGACAGTCACAACTCGCGAGTAGTCGAATGACCAACTAGCAGGATACCGAAAGACCAACCACAACCAGCGAGCACTCAACGGACCAACCACAAGTCGCGAGCGGAAGAAAACCCAACCAGCAACATACCGAAAGACCAACCACAAGTCGCGAGCTGTAGAAACCCCAACAAGACCGAAAGACCAAACACAACCAGCGAGTACTCCAAAGACCAACCAAAATTCGCAAGCGGTAGAAAAACCGACTAGCAAGATGTCGAAAGACCAACCACAAGTCGCGAGTAGTCGAAAGACCAGCAGATACCGAAAGACCAGCAACAACCAGCGAGCATTCCACGGACCAACCACAAGTCGCGGGTAGTCGAACCATGCCAGTAATCGAAAACAACGAATAAAACAAATGGTATCCCAGAGGAAATACAGATACTTCCGTATAGCCATGGCAGTCCAAGCAACATTTGCGAGTATGGGGATTCGGCCCAAGAAGTCTATCGCCCACCATCTAATGGACGAAAACGCCATCGAAAAGAACTTCCTGTCCGACATTTCCCGCGTCTACTACCTGGCGGACCACAAGGGTCGTACACATCTTCGCCCATTTGACGGTCTGCCGACCTTTGTGGACGACGGCTACGTCTACGGCTATCTTCTCCCAGAGGATTTCCTAGGGAACCAAATACCAGATTCGATGTACTACTGGGGACAACGGCTCCGCAAAAACATCTTGTCGCGTATCGTACTCGCGGTTCGTACGGCGATGGGCAAAAACGTTCGACGAGGGCGACCATTCTTTCGTCCACAACCGTCGTACCCATACCAATATTCTACACACCATCCTTCTCCACAAGAATGGAGCAGCTGGTAGCGCTAAACGCTCCACAATTGTGAGGATCGACCGAAACACGAGGAATGCGGCCAAGACAAACTGGCAACATCTTTACGACAACAAAGAACCAACCGGTCTATTCGTGGCAAAGGTAGACGTTTCCGAAATTCCCATGGAGGAATTGCAAGTGCCGGTATTCGAGAGGCATCTCTTGTCCCAAGGCTATGGAATATATTCTATCGACTACACGCAAGATTTCTCCGGAGTCTTAAATCGCGACGCTGTCGTAGATAACTTGCGGGAGAAGAAGAACTGTCTAGAACAGGGTGGTCTATTCGACGCGATGTGCTGCGAAGAACAGTCTACGATTCTAGCCAATACAGACTGCGTCGGAAACCACGTTTGCACTTTGGTACGAAGCAACCAATGTGTTGGAACCTGTCGGGCTAAGATCTATAACAAGGTATAGTCTCGAATTTCCAGGCCGGCGAGGTACAAGCAACGATCGGCAGCCATCTAGCCGAGTACGTAGACTGTCCGAACGAGCATCTTCGCAAAACGTTCCAACACCCCGATATACAAGAGCGCGAATGTTCTCGGATAGAAGTATCGCTGTACGGTTGTTTCGGCGACCAGCTATCCACCGCAACCGTCAAGAGTGTACTACTACACTCTTGGCGGTTGCGGCGAGAAACTAGTCGCCGAAACAACCGTACAGCGATACTTCTATGCGAGAACATTCGCGCTCTTGTATATCGGGGTGTTGGAACGTTTTGCGAAGATGCTCGTTCGGACAGTCTACGTACTCGGCTAGATGGCTGCCGATCGTTGCTTGTACCTCGCCGGCCTGGAAATTCGAGACTATACCTTGTTATAGATCTTAGCCCGACAGGTTCCAACACATTGGTTGCTTCGTACCAAAGTGCAAACGTGGTTTCCGACGCAGTCTGTATTGGCTAGAATCGTAGACTTCTTCGCAGCACATCGCGTCGAATAGACCACCCTGTTCTAGACAGTTCTTCTTCTCCCGCAAGTTATCTACGACAGCGTCGCGATTTAAGACTCCGGAGAAATCTTGCGTGTAGTCGATAGAATATATTCCATAGCCTTGGGACAAGAGATGCCTCTCGAATACCGGCACTTGCAATTCCTCCATGGGAATTTCGGAAACGTCTACCTTTGCCACGAATAGACCGGTTGGTTCTTTGTTGTCGTAAAGATGTTGCCAGTTTGTCTTGGCCGCATTCCTCGTGTTTCGGTCGATCCTCACAATTGTGGAGCGTTTAGCGCTACCAGCTGCTCCATTCTTGTGGAGAAGGATGGTGTGTAGAATATTGGTATGGGTACGACGGTTGTGGACGAAAGAATGGTCGCCCTCGTCGAACGTTTTTGCCCATCGCCGTACGAACCGCGAGTACGATACGCGACAAGATGTTTTTGCGGAGCCGTTGTCCCCAGTAGTACATCGAATCTGGTATTTGGTTCCCTAGGAAATCCTCTGGGAGAAGATAGCCGTAAACGTAGCCGTCGTCCACAAAGGTCGGCAGACCGTCCAATGGGCGAAGATGTGTACGACCCTTGTGGTCCGCCAGGTAGTAGACGCGGGAAATGTCGGACAGGAAGTTCTTTTCGATGGCGTTTTCGTCCATTAGATGGTGGGCGATAGACTTGTTGGTCCGAATCCCCATACTCGCAAATGTTGCTTGGACTGCCATGGCTATACGGAAGTATCTGTATTTCCCTAGGGATACCATTTGTTTCATTCGTTGTTTTCGATTACTGGCATGGTTCGACTACCCGCGAATTGTGGTTGGTCCGTGGAATGCTCGCTGGTTGTTGCTGGTCTTTCGGTATCTTGCTGGTCTTTCGACTACTCGCGACTTGTGGTTGGTCTTTCGACATCTTGCTAGTCGGGTTTTCTACCGCTTGCGAATTTTGGTTGGTCTTTGGAGTATTCGCTGGTTGTGGTTGGTCGTTCGGTCTTGTTGGGGTTTCTACAGCTCGCGACTTGTGGTTGGTCTTTCGGTATGTTGCTGGTTGGGTTTTCTTCCGCTCGCGACTTGTGGTTGGTCCGCCGAGTGCTCGCTGGTTGTGTCTGATCTTTCGGAATCTTGCTAGTTGGTCTTTCTACTACTCGCGAGTTGTGACTGTCCTTCTCGACTAGTTGCAAGTTGCGTACGGCCTTCTCGAACGCTTGTAAGTCTATCATTGGTCTTCGTAATGCTAGTGGACTGTTGGAAAGTGTTGCGTCTCTGCAGAAGGTCCTGGCAAGATGTTGCATTTTCTACTCGATTGCTGTCTATAGTCTTCTCGATTGCTGTCTTCTCGATTGCTGTCTCTAGTCTTCTCGATTGCATAGATGTTTCATCTTTCGACTCGCCAGTAGGGTATCCGAAAATCGGGTGGCTGTATCGAGAAATGCACTTTCCTAACTGATTGATCGACTGTTCCCAAAACCCGACTTAGTACAAGATGAAATATATCGAGCATCAGAGTGCTTCCGAGTAGATAATCTTGAAGGGGTGTAGTAAAATATCGAATGACTGATTGATTGACTGACTGCGTTAAAACCTCTATTTATATATACTACTTCCTTACCTATACTTCAACTCCTTGGAGTCTCTCTCCGTGCAATTTAAGGTAACCCTTTCTTGTATTTCAACTCATTTGGTCTCTCTGTACAACTTAAGGTCACCCTACTGTATGTTACAACTTCTTGGGGTCTCTCCCTATACAACTTGAGGTCACCCTTTCCTCTAGTTCAACTGCTTAGGGTATCTATCCGTAGACTTAAGCCACCTTTTCCTATATTTCAACTCCCTCGGGTAGCTCTCCGCACAACTTAAGGCCACACTTTCCTATATTTCAGTTCCTTGGATTGATTTTCTCTCCGTGAAGCTTAAAGTCACTCTTTCCTATATTTCAATTCCTTGGATTGAATCTCTCACCGTACACCTGAAGGTTACCCTTTTCTATGTTTCAACTCCTTGGGGTTTCTCTCCGTGCAAATAAGGTCACCCTTTCCTATATTTTAATTCATTTGGTTGTCTCTACGTGCAACTTAACATCACCCTTTTCCCATATTTCATATTTTTGTGTGTCTCTCCCTGCAACCTAAGGTCACACATACCTATATATCACATACCTATATATCAACTTAAGGTCACCCTTTCCTCTATTTCAGCTCCTTTGGTTCTCTCGTACAATGAAGATCACCCTTCTTATGTTTAAACTCCTGGTGTCTCTATCCGTACAACTTAAGGTCACCTTTTTCTATATTTCAACTTTTTGGGGTCTCTCTCTCTCCGTACAAGGTTTGGTCGCCATTTCCTATAGTTAAAGTAATTGGGGTCTCTCTCCGTACAACTTAAGTTCACCTTTCCCTATATTTCAACTCCTTGGGACTTTCCCCGTTCACCTCATGGTCGCTTTGTCGTATTGAAGTCAGCTCGCTGCTGCACCCAGATAGGTTCAATCTTTTTCCTCTAAGGTATCCCTCATCAATTATTCCTTTATTCTCCACGATCTTTCCAGTAAACTTAACCTCGTGCATTCTATTTGTCTACCATTGTTGGTCCGAGGCTCTGGAATTCGCTGTCTTCATTGTCAACTCTAAGTTTCTAATGACTTTGAGGTCTGCGATAAAGTCTTAGTTTCCTCGGACTGCTTAATGCTTATCCTTCGTGTCCTGTTTCCGGTCTCTAGAGCATCATCGCCTCGACTGATTCTTATCTAACGATTCTGATTTTGACATGCGCAGAAGCCTACGTATTGCCTTGTGCATGGCTATAATGGCGCAATAGAAGTTAACAGATAACATTATACAACTTAAGCCGACATCGTCCTAACCCTACTAATTTCGACATCTCCTCTCAACACTTCACCCTTCCTATTCATCTTGGAAAGGGAATGTTGAAATATCGAGCGGAGAACATACTACCCGATCTTCAATCCAATTCGTCCTCTTGCTCTACACGAACGGAAAGGGAGACTCCCATTAGTAAGACGCTATGCAAAATTTCCATAGCAACTGTTAAGATACTCTCCCGGTTTATGTCAGATGTACAGTACAGCTGTCGCCAGGTGTCGTTCGTTGTTCCACCCATGATAACCGCCATCTGTCGAATGAAGTCGATTTCCCGAACGGTTCCTTGCGGCTCCCGACGACGATAGTGAATGGAAACGTTACAGAGATCATTCTACAGACAACGAAACCAACAGACAGGTTTAGTTTGGTTCTCCAAAAGTCACAAAGTCTGACCAGACTGGGAAGCATTCAGTTCGTGTGTCTATTATTAAGTTCAACGGATTACGATTTAAGACATCAATCGATGGATCCAATCGATTGACGCATTTTTATGTCTGCGCTATAGAAGTTATTAGAATAAACTAAATCTGGACTTCAACAACACCGATCAGCGCTTTTGAGATACACAAAAGGCGCTATACAATTGTTCAGATACATTTATACACTATTTGAATGTGCAGTGAGCTATGGAAGTTACTATTATTAGGCCTATCAATCAATAATATTCAATATTGATGGATTGATTAATCAATCAATATTTTATTGAAACCATTATCAAGGCACATGGCTCAAATCATCAGAATTTTTGTATAGCGCCCCTTCAAGGTAAGATCGCCTAATCAGGAGCGCTCCCAGCCCAACCCTGGTCGAATAAGACAGTTTTAAGAGCAGCAAGAAACGAAAGAAAGAAAGCCAGTAGGTATTTGGCAGAGCGTGACAGGGAGCCCATTCCAGGTCGCAGGGCCCGCCACAGAAAAGGCACTGCGCTGCCTAATAGACGTCCGCGCACGGGTAACAATAAGCTCAGTCTGAGCAGCTGAACGGAGAGAGGTGCGGCGCTGAGACCATGTGGTAGAGCGGCAGAGCTCCCGCAAGTATGGAGGAGCCAGTCCCCCAAGTGTTAGCGATTTCATTTTCTAAGCCTCGGCATATGAGGGCGGTTGGTCAGTCCTCTCCCTCATCGTCTCATCTTCCAACCGACAGTGTACGATCAGTGTTGCATAATAAATGCAACATTAACTCTCCGTTGTCGAAGAGCATAGGCCTACGGTTGCATCAAGAAGTCAGTCTTTCTATCATATACAGCATTGTTTCCCTCAATTCCCTGCTGTCACATACGATATGAGGTAAGATTGACGTCAACGATCCTAGCAGCCATAACCCAGGCAAGCTGTCGTTAAACACTGAATACTGCTATACTGAATACTACTAAACTCATGTACATCGCCCTTTTCTTCGACCTTGGCTCTCCTCAGGCGCTATATAAATCGTCATTATTATTGCTATTATTATTATTATTATTATTATTATCATCATCATCATCATCATCATCATCATCATCATCATCATCACCACCATCGTCATCATCATCATCGTCATCATTCTTCGTTGCGATCTCTTTTCAACGAAACACCGTCTTCTGGGCGAAGGAAACTGAATGTTTTCTTGTATAGATGACAGAAAATTATGACTCAGTGCAAATTTAATTTCAGTGTCGAAATCAATGTGAGACCTAGTTTAGTGGCAAAACTCAAACCGAGAGTACCGGCCAATAACTATAATTAAAGAAACAAGACTACAGAATCAGCTTAGGCTTACTCGATTCAGGCAAGAAAAATATAGCCTAGGCTACTACACTGGAAACTTTGACATAGGCCTAACTTTTACTCTGCTTTCGGGAGCGATACCAACAACCGCCTTCTAGCGAGACCGTTTCACGTTTTGAAAGCTGTAGAAATCTCTAGATTACGATTACAATAGGTTCACTGATTTGGGAGTCGTTGTCAACAACAGCTTTCGATCAGGATTCGTGTCATTAATCGTAATACCAATCTTGATATTTCTACAGTGCCCAAACACGAAGTCGCGGGGACCTGCTTAATCACAGGCACTTAGTCAAAACATAACCAGTAGGCGGGGAAACGGTTCCAGGTCAAGAACCAAAGGGCCAGGCAGACAGTCAGACGGGCAAGGTGGGTGGTGTTTAGAGTTGAAACGGCGAGGGAGGTAAGGGAAGCGCGTTATAAAGTGTTCTCCCGTGTAAGTGCAAAATGAATCTCGAGTAAAAGAGCTTAAAATGCAATGTGGCGCTATAAAAGTTAGTGAGTCTAAGTGGACTGCGAGCTATTTCAAGGTCTTTAAGTAGACCTAAGTGAATATCATCAGCTGATGTCTAAAAACTTTAGAATAATCGAACATTCACCTCCTCCTGTTGTCGATGTCTTCCCATTCAACCGTCCTCTCGAGTCGAAGGAAGCCAATCACCTTCCTGTAGGCCTACAAGCGACAGTGTGTAAATTAAAATTGCAATTCAAGAGAACCAGTAAATTTAAGAAATAAAAATAAATTTAAAATATAATGTTTTAATAACAAATAAATTACATAGTGGCGCTATGGAAATCACCGAGTCTTATTAGCTACTCAAATGCAATAAAAAATTTAAAAAATAAATTTACAATAGGCCTAATAAAAATAAATAAATAAATATCGTGGCTCTATAGAAGTTACCGAGTCTCACTAGCTTACTCAATTTAAATTTTTAAAATAAATTTATAAACCTTCATTTAAAAATACAAACAAACAAATAAATTATATTGTGGCGCTACAGAAGTTACTGAGTCTCATCAAAAATTGCAAATCACAATGAGATTACATTGTAGCTTATCGATCGCAAACTTGATGCGTAAGTTGCAAATTTCGATAAAAATTCGATGTATTGTAATTACCTGGGTTGACCTGATACCTTTCGATCGAAAGAAGAGTTGGCGGAGCAGAAATCGGAAGAACTTCGATTAAGAACGAGAAATTCTGGAAAATGTCGTAAAATGTTCGAAGGCGGCTGTCTCCTTCACGATCTGAGCTCGGCTATGATGTAAAAATAGCGAAGACAAAACGATGACGCAATGATTACGTCATCTTGGCCTTTGGCAAAGTTCCGACGCTTATCATTATTAGGCTGCGGCCGAAATTAACTGCACGTGCAAACATAGATATAATAAGCTTATTATAATTATCTATCCGTGCGAAGACGCGTATAAAGTAAGTAAGTAAGTAAGTACGTATATTCTATGGTCTACATAATATTAACGAGTTATCTCTGCTGACCTTTACATGTAAGAAGACATTCTAGGTAACTACAGGTACACGGAACAAGTCTATAGAATTTCAAATCGTCATTCTGCTTTCTTTCGTAGGCCTAAGTTCCATTAATCTTAACTAATTGTAGGCCTAATTGTAATTATAACCGAAAACTTGTACAGCGCCACTGAGGTCAGCGGCGCTAAAAAGAGTAGCTATCTGTTTTTTTAAATCATAATTATTACGAATTAAGTTTTAAAAATACCTTCAAATAAGCTAGGATTAGAAGACATAGTTGGCTACGCCGCTACAGGACAAGATCATGATGAGTCGACAACCTTTACAGCGACAACGTTTCTATTTTTTTGTCGAATATCAAGAACCATCTTTTCATTGTGTTACATTACATCCTCTTGTGTAACACAACTTGTATAGTGTTTGTTATGTAGTAAACTGAACTGTGTTAACACATCTTAGAAGTTAGAACAAGTTGAACAACACAATTAGTCTGAATTAGAGTCCTGCACAAAATCCAAAAAATGTAATGTTTACTTCAAAAATTTGCTTCGGCTTCAGGTATGATCATAGTTGCAGACAGGCTTTTACAGAACATTTCAAAACATTATTTAGGCAGCACAAAATGCTGCTTTTATTGACTTTAAAATGCTCCAAAACTCAACTACAGCATCAACAATATAAAAAATTTCCGGGGGTAATACCCCCAAACCACCAACTTTAAGGGTAGGAGCTGGGAGTCGTGGGAAGGGTTTGGGAAAGGGAAGGCAGGGAATAGGGTGAGGACGGGAAGGGGACGGGAAACACAGAAATGGAAGGGAGGCGTATAGGAAAGCGAAGAGGACGGGAGGGGAAGGCAAGGGACAGGGAGGGGATTTGCCTCGTCTTGATTTTGCTTCTGGCTACGGACCTGGATATATATATGTCGTATTTAACCGCGGTAAACGAGCCGTCAGCCGAGTAACAGAATAATTACAAGCCGACTGCAGAATAGACAATTGCGTTTTCGGCAAGCTAGCAAACGCTGAATTGCAGTAATCAACAGGAGTCTTTAAGAGGACAACATCTGTCAACTCATAGCCGTCTCAGTTAAGTTGTCTCAACTCCTTGTTGCGTGTAGGCCTATTTGTCACAGATGACGCTAGCCAGAAGAGCAGGTACAGCTGAGAAAAACGGGTTTCATGCAGGAATCAGTCCCAGATTTTGGATATTTTAGAAGGAATGAAAGAAGCAAAGACCTCAGTCGAGTAAGGATCAGTCCAGTAAGAACTTCACAAAGAAGTAAGGGCCTAAGGGGTCATGCAAATACGGACAAGGTCGAGATGAGATAGGGCCAATGCGGACGTCCACATCGCAATTTAGTACACAGATTAATTTTAGTATATAGTCAACGGCCTGTGCCTCAAAGTTAACTTCAGTCTGGCCGCTAACAGTCTTTTACTGCGTTGGATCTCATATGAATTCCGTTGATAGAAGCGACAGTATCAAAGTACCCCACACCACGGCACAGTTAGCCCTGCAAGATCAACAGGGTAGCCTCATCTTGGCCTTAGATGCTCCGTTGGAGTGCAGTGATCCGTAAAAGGTGTGAGAGGGAGGTATTTCCAAATAGAAGCAAATGTGGACAATGGGGAGTGAGAGTTCAAAGAAGGGTCATTTTTGTGCATTCCCTTTATGGATGACCCATGAGATCAAGTTTGGCAACCAGCTGTCCTGTCATGATGCCCACGTGGAGCCCATCTGGCTGGGTGCCTTAATTAATTGTACGAAACCATGCACTCGCCATGCACTCACCTACAATGCACTCCAATCTTGGCCTTCCCAGCCCTCCTATCATCACTAAAATTGCGAATCGCTCCATAGCCATAGCTGTCCCACCCCTCTGGAACAAACTCCCGCCAGTACTACGAGAAATATCAGATCCATCTACGAACTCACCAATACCTTACTTCTTGCTATCTCTCACAATCGTAATCTCCAATTTTCTAAAGCACCAGCTTATTCACGAGCGCTGCGTCGTAACCGAGGGGCTGTCCAGAGATCGAAATCCATTGATGTGCTGAGTCCGGTTGCCAGAGAGACCAGGGAGAGGCAGAGCAGCTGTTATGGCGGGTTTCGTTGAGATCGGGAAGGCTTGGAAGGCAGAGGATCAGATGGATTAGGGTAGAAATTCTTGAAGAGGTGAGTCTTCAATTTGGAGTGGAAAACCTGTAGGATGATGAGTAGAGGAGCCTGCGAGTGAGTGACGGTATTGGTGGAGGAACTGAGAAAATGCGGAATTCATGGGAAGGTCGCTCCAGACAGAGGCGTAACTTTAGTCTAAAAAGTGGGGGGTACCAATACTTTGGTCTAAAAAGTGGGGGTAACAATTTCTTCTCCACTTTAGCTTTTCGCATGGCGCCCATTTTGAACATATTCCCTGCCAGTATTCTCATTAATTTTGGCTCTCGGTTTACCTGTGTATCTAAGTATTTCTCGTACTTTTGGTGGTGAGTGCGTTCTCTGAGAAGGCACAATAATAAAATATTGATTGGCATTGTTTAAAAAGTGGGGGGTGCAGTACCCCCAGTCCAAAAAGTGGGGGGTACGGGTACCCCTCGTACCCCCCCACAAATTACGCCTATGGCTCCAGAGTTGAGGTGCAGTGTGGGATATGGATCGGTTGGAGAATCTGAGGCGAGTAGTGACTGGGGGACGGGAGAGAGTGAGATACGAGGATAAACGAGTAGACCGGGGTGCCTGGATGGTGAAGAGTTCGCGAAGGTACTTTGGACAGGTCTTTCACTCAAAACTGAAACACTGCTCTGTCAGAAATCCTATCCCGATTCCTCCTCTTCCCCTTTCCTCCCTCGCCATTTTAACCCTTAACACCACCCTCCTTAGCCGTCTGACTGTCTGCCTGATTGGCCCCGTTGGGATCTGACTGTCTGCCTGATTGGCCCCGTTGGGATCTTGACCTGAAATCGATTTACCCCCCACCCCGCCTATTGATTATGATTTGACTGAGCGCCTGTGAATAAGCTGGTTCCCGCGACTTCGCTTTTTGGGCGTTGTAGAAATCTCGAGATTACGATTACGATATTAACTGTTTCTTGACCGGATATTCAGCCGAATGCGGTTACGTGACGTAATACATCTCTATGGACCACTGCAGTTAAATCAATTGCAGAGATCTCTGCCGAAAAGTTGTCTATATAATGAACCCCGCATAGAATCTACCTAAAATTACTGTTTCCGTTGAGGTTAATTTTTTCCTCAAAATACATGAAAGGGTTATCATTTTCTCGATAAATGTCGAAATTTATGTGAAATAGTAGCCTATATATACCATAATGGCAGGATAAAACGCGGCACACACATCGCGTAGAATTTTATCAGCTGACTTTGACGATGGAAGGAGAACGTTAATTAGACAGACCATAAAACGAATGAAGAAGTACGTGTAGGGGTTTACGATAAATGGACATCACGTGGTTTATAAAGCCTCCGTTTCTCGCAACGTGGATCTTTGCAGCCAACGGGCGTCGAATCCCCGTCTCGATCCGCGTTCTCTATCGCTGCGTCACGTTCCGGTAACAGTTTATAGGCGCTTCGAGGAATCCTGGCTGGGCATAGAATCCATCCGGAAGTGTGTAAATCACGCGATACGGGAACCGAATATCCAGCAGAGAACGCTTCTGCGATAGAACAGGAGAGTGAATTCGTCGGCCAATCAATAGTTTGTCATGTTTGTTTCGCTCCCAAACACTGCAGCTGCTGCTGCGTCTACGAGAAAATGTTCTGTGAAAAAAATGAGAAAAGCATCGATTTCTGATGGTGGTCTGGCTGATGTCGGCTAGCCACTGCACTGCCCGACAGTTGACACCAGTAGACATTTCTACACGCTATACTTGAAGGTGACACTATACTGGTCAGTATAGTGGACAATATGCACTATGGTCAAAACTATGCTCAGTTGACACAACTGTGGATTCTCTGTTGCTCATTATAGGCCCTACTGGAGATCATATTCAGACTATAGTGGAAAATTTATAGCTACACTGGACACTACAGTTGACTGTGCTGGAGGTTACTGTGGACTCCTTCGGAGCTGAACCCTTTGGATCTTGACCTGGAGCCGATTTCACCCCGACCCTGCCTATCGATTAAGATTTGACTGAGCGCCTGTGAATAAGCTGGTTCCCGCGACTTCGCTTTTTTGGGGGGAGGCTGTAGAAATTTCGAGATTACTATTACGATTATAACTACGCTAGACATTAGTAGACATATGTAGACAATAATTTAGACATTTATGCACTGAGCTTGACATTACGATGAACAATAGTGGACACCGTATACAGGACGTTATCGTGGACACTACGGTGGACGCTCTACTGGACGTCAGTTGATACCATAGGAGTCCCTGCTCAGTGACGTAAACGTGTCCAAAATATTGGAGGGGTCATGGCGGGGGGTCTGGAGTCCCTGGACAATCAGCTAGACTCTGAGGCTCAGACTTGACTGTCATCATTGCTATTCTCCCGATCATCGTAAAAAGCATCTTCCAGTCAAAAAGTTCGTCAGTTAACGAGTCGGACAGAAAACAAAACGTAACCCTTCCGACGCGTGTGATTTTTTGTACAAAATCATAACACTCAGCTTACACATACGTATGAAATGGGTGCGTTTTGTTTACATGTAAATTTTTTTCAAATTGAAGATATTGAAGATATTAATAAATCTTTGTTTTCATTATGAATTTCTGATAGTATTTCAGGTCTTTGTCTCTGTTTTTAAAGAAGATTGTCTATATTGAAACATGATATTTTAATATTTCAAGAAATTCTCCTCTCGATTTGTTTTTGGAGAATGCCCCTCCTCAATTACTGGAGGCACATGCCTCGGCTGCCCCCAGAGTCTACGCCTATGTGGACCGTGCTTGATGCTCATCAACAGAATGGACGCTTGAATGCAATAACGCCGTCGCCATGTTATGCTAAGGGATTTAGTAGCCTTCCGGGACATTGGCTTATGCATAGGTTTTCTTGGAATATGGACAGAAACCGCTGACAGGAAAATGACCAGCGTCAGTCAAAATGGAAAAAGACATGATAATGGAAGGAGGTGGTTTAAGGAGGGAGGGAGAAAAGGAAGCATGTATACTAGTGGGTGAAAGGACACGAAAACACATAAGCACAGATATGGAGGGAGCGAGACGGAGAGGCGGTGAAGAAAGGCAGTGAGGAAGATGGAAGGATGGAGTGATGGAAGATGGAAGAGGAAGATGTAGGGAGAAAAGGAAAATACGAGAGGGGAATAGGAGGATGAAGGGGAGGAGAAGTTAGTTGTAATATTTTAGGGTTGCCAACTCTGGTGAACCATATTCCAGGAGACAATTGACAAGGTCTAATCGCAATCCTAGCAATATCCTTGAAAGCCAGCTACGGGCTTAAGATTGGGAGTGCAATGTTTCCCCCGATTTCTAGCCATGATTTCATTTGACAGGGTATAGAATGGGTCACAACGTTGACGCTTCCGCATAGCATCAAACTCCCCCGGCTATGACGAGGACTAGAGTAAACACTGACTAACATACTGTTATTTTTTTTATAATTTTCAACTTTAATCTTTGAAACCTATAACCATTTAATAAAGTTTAATATACAGAGAAAAGAATTTACTGTAAACTAATTGCTTGAGTAGATATTAATTCTAAAACTAAAACAAGGAAGACACACAAAAACTGTTCTATTTGGCCGTGCTGGAGTCAGGGGCACCTCTGAGTAGCCCTCTTGAGGAGGTGCTATGTAAATACTCGAATGAAATACTCGAAATACTCGAACGAACATGAAAAGTGAGATGTCTATCTTCCGGGTAAGTGTGTTAGGGAGACGAGTAGCGAAAACTGATTTCCCCCGGAGTCTCTCCCGGAGAAAACAGCAGGGAGGGTAAGCAACCATAGATGGTATAGTCTGTGTTTAGATTTTCCTGTCTAATTTTGTGTTTATACCTATCTTCTTGGCTACTTACTTGTCAGTCCATATGCTTCTGTCTGTTTGTCTGTTGGAGATTTATCCAAAGATCTTTTCTTAAGAAAAAAAACAACTTTAAAAGGGCGAAATGATTGCGTACGTCTCTGGCAATTCTTTAATTTGATTAAAAGCAATCAATGGTCGATCTGTGTTCAACGTAATCTGACACATTATCAGTCAGATGAACGATGATCTTGTTTATCTTCAAACCGAAACTATCAATACTCGGACGAAAACAAAACGGAACTGTTTACGCTGGCGATTTCCAAATGAACGCGACATCAATATTTCCAAGAATAAATTTATAAACGCAGTTAGGAAGGAAGCCAAGACCAATGTTCACACTTACGCACTGCGTCTGGCATTGCTGTTTACGAGATGGTAAATGTTTTTGTCTTTGTCCGTTCAAATTTCAAATCTCAATGTTCGCATGAAGGTTAGGGATGAGTGTAGCGATTCTCCGTAGATATGGAAACGACCCCCTGCGGTGTGCAATGAAGACTAAAGTCCTAACAAAGATTAGAGGAGTTGAACCCCAGCCCCTCCGACAATTCCCACCCTGTGTTTCGTAGGCCTACTAGGCCTAACTACAGATCGTATCTTAGAGAACTGTGAAATGAACGTTGCTATCGAATGACTTCGATCCGTTTCAATTATTGGTCATGAGAACAGACTTTATGCAGCCCCTTTTGGCGCTGTTTACGTTTTACTGTGTGACCCGATCAACGCTACCTGTACCCGTAGGTAACTATCATCGTGCGAAAGACCTTTGCCACAATCTGTAACGCGCAGAGGAGCAATTGTAATTCAGCGTCCAGTATCTGTAAGGACGAACAGTACTAAACTGGGCTATGATTGGCCTAAAGCAATGGCCGCCACTTCTATGAACGAGCTTCGTCGGCAAGTAATTATTGAAAAGCGGTTTGAGGGGTGCTGAAATGAAATGAAGGCATAATTATATTATACTGAATTACTAATATAAATCCTCCAAATGTTAGAAATAAACCTAAAAGCGAACTGCACAACTTATATATAAAACTTATATATTCAATCCTCTCGTTATGTATAAAACAATACAAAATTCTAAGCCTTGACATGAAACAGTGATCCAATTATACAGGTTCAGTTAAGGTCGAAGCACTTAAAAATTAATTACAAGTTAATTTAATTTGATGATAATGAAGTAAGTTGATTAAGTTAGGTCATACGCAGGACTCTAATGCTGTAATCATTAGATCATTATTATCACGCTCCAGTGGAGTGGAACCAACCCGCACTACCTCAGTCCTGAGTCCTTGCATCCACCCTAGAGGATTCTGCGTTCTGATAACAATTATTGCGAGCAGTCGAGCGCGGAATCTAACGACTTTCGGTTTCCGAGCGACCATACGTCTACGCCTCTGCGAACCCATGACACGTGACAGTCGACGGCAGAGCCATCTTGTGGTCGCTAAACAACCTGCCGGCGACCTCCATCCGTCAGCCGTTGACGTCGGCATCCGTCGGCATTTTCCGTTGATGTTCGGCAGGATGTTCGGGATACGAAGCGTATCTCGAACGACTGAGATCCGTGGCGTCATTTGTCTCCCGAAATGAGGGGCAGTTCTGGCGAAAAGAGAAAATCGCATGCGACGTAGTAAGATACGGCATATAATGATATCGCAAAAGACGACAATAACTCATAATGTGATTTATTGTAGTGCACTAACACAATGTAAAGTAATATGAAAATAAAAATAAAAATAATAATAATAATAATAATAATATTATTAATAATAATAATAATAATAACAATAATAATAATAATAATAATAATAATAATAATAATAATAATAATAATAATAATAATAATAATAATAATATTATTAATAATAATAATAATAATAATAATAATAATAATAATAATAATAATAATAATAATAATAATAATAATAATAATAATAATAATAATAATAAGAAGAAGAAGAAGAAGAAGAAGAAGAAGAAGAATAAGAACAACAGTTGTTGTTTTGTTTCGTTTTGTTGACAACAAAAACACAACAACAATAATAAATTCCTCTATATGACGGTCTTCAAATATTTACGGTTTATATGGCGCCCAGAAATAATATATCCGAGCTTCTTCGTAGCCAACATTTAATTTTTACCAAAGCTCACAACACTAGTTAGGCCTATACATCTTCACCATCTCGCAGACCATGAGGAATTTGACAGCGGTTTAAGACCCAGATGAGGTATAAAAAGTAAGTAAGTATATTCTTTATTAAACCAGCTGCCAAACAGCACTCTGGTGAACAACGTCTGCTAAATAGATCTTCTAAAGTTAATAAACAAACATACATTGGTATATATATATACATAGCATTAACCATAATATATATATATATATATATATATATATATATATATATAGCATAGGTCCAGTTGGTTAGTAAGTATACAGCATTCTGACAATAAAAGTTTTTCTCATGCTGTTGTCGGCTTGCGGTAAAGCCCTGTCATTGGATCTAGGCCAGGCATGGGCAACTTCTTTTAACAGAGGGCCGATCTACGATTTTAAGGGCAGCTAAGGGGCCGGATGCCAATCGCGGGCTAATTTTTGCAGATTAATTTGCCCAAGAAAATAAGACAATATTAATTTTATTCAAACTAACTATTGCGATATAACCGTAACTGTTAAATTTATGTTAAACTAAATGAAGATAATTTTATGATGAAAATATAATGATCCTAATTACCTACAGCCCTACACTACAATAAAATAGGGCCAACTAAATATGTTAAAAGTTTCTTCAGTTTAAAAATATATATAAAACTGTTAGTGTACAATGTAGGCTATCCATATGCTCGGTGTGCTATATTTAATGATTAATGTGAAATCTGACACTTCTTAATTGTCACGACATAATTTATCCAGCATGGTTGATTTAATGTTCGAAGTGGCAATTCAAATTTCATTAGACAGATTGTCATTTGTTAGTCTGCATCTGCTTCTGTATGTTTTTAATTTCATCTTTGAGAAGAACTGTTCACAAATATAGGTGATTGTAAACAGTGCAGCCATTTTCAGGGCATGAAATCTAAGTGAAGATGGCTTCCAAAGTTTCGAACCGACCCACTCTGTGGTATTGTTTCAGGCAGAAAGTAATTACATTGATGAATGAGCAGTGAACTAGTTGACTAGACAAGAGGCCGGATTCTTAATAAATAAGAAACAGAGATTCAGACATTCATGATGGGCCGGATAAAAGTGCCAGATACAATGCTAATATTAAAGACATGTCAAGGGCCGGTTGAAAAGTCCCCGGGGGCCGGATCCGGCCCGCGGGCCGTATGTTGCCCACCCCTGCCTTAAACCATAAACCCTCGGCTTAACAGGTGGAAGCAGCTCGTGCATGACATGACCTGGATTGCAAAGGACTGCCGAAAACAGGGCAACATCAGCATGGCGGCAAAGTTGTTCAATTGATGGATTATTACATGGGAGGTATCGCTGGCGGGTCAGTCTATCCATAACGGACTGGAGCCTTCTCCTTTCTTGCTGACCAGCGTATCCCCACCGATTTAAAGCGATTTAAGCCTATGATGTGAACGTATTACACGAGGCTTTATACCTTCCGTGTCTTATATGGGGCTTAACAGTCCAGGCCAAGTATGTATGTATGTATTGCATTGTACCTAGAACTTTATAAAGCGCCTCTCGCAGAAACTATTCAGAGGCGCTCTCAGCACAGAAGCAGTGTGTGCATGTATGTATGCATGTATATATGTATTTAATACTATTTATGCATCGATGTATGTAAGTGTATATGCATGTATGAATGAATGTATGTATACGTATGTACGTATGTACGTATGTACGTATGTACGTATGTACGTACGTACGTACGTATGTATGTATGTATGTATGTATGTATGTATGTATGTATGTATGTATGTATGTATGTATGTATGTATGTATGTATGTATGTATGTATGTATGTATGTATGGATAGATGAATGTATGTATGTGTGTAAGTATGTATGTACGAATGTATCAATCAATCAATCAATCAATCAATCAATCAATCAATATGTTTTTATTGCAACCAAAACAAAACAACAGAAACAACAGAGAACAAACCCAGTTAACAGGCGAGGTATAATATTCATTTACAATTGTTTAATTGCTGACATTTTCCGCGTTGTTATGCTCAGGAATGGGAACAAATGTCGCTGGAAGCAAAGGGTGTGTATGCATGCATGTATGTAGGCCTATGTATGCATGTAAGATTACCTAGATGGTTATTTTTTCTTTTTAGTTATGCTCTTCTTGAGCTTCTTTCTTTTCTTCTTTCATCTTTTTTCTCTGCTTTTCTTCCTGATTCTTACCTTAATTTGTCTTGGTAATTTACATGTATAGGCGGCCCGTCAGCGGGACCTTAGTCCCTTTTGGTCTTCCTTTTGCCTTCCTAGATTCCTTACGAAATGATATATGTGTATGTGTTAAACTGTCAGGAATGCAATAAAGGACATTGAATTGAATTGAATTGAATTGAATATGTATGTATGCATTTATTGTATTGTATTGTATTGTATTGTATTGTATTGTATTGTATTGTATTGCAGCGCCTTGAGATTTCTTTTAGTCACGAGGAACTTTCTCGTCCAGTGTTAGTGACTTAGGTGTCACTCTGGATAGCTCGCTTACTTTTGCTGAGCACATTTCCAATCTCACCCGCTCCTCCTACTTTCACTTAAGGCGTCTGCGGGCTATTCGGCGGTCTGTCTCATCCTCGACCTTCACCTGAATTGTTCCTGCATTCGTGTTCTCTCGAATTGACTATTGTAATTCTGTCCTTATTGGCCTTCCCAAGATCCATTCTCCTCTCCAGTCCGTACTCAATGCTGCTGCTAGACTCATTGCCCGCCTCCCTCGGTTCTCTCATATCTCTACCTTCATGGTTGAACAACTCCATTGGCTCCCTCTCTCTCTGCCCGTATTCAATTCAAGTGCTTATTCTTGTGCTTAAGCCTCAATTGGGTCTTCCTCCACAGTTCTTGCGTGATCTACTTCTACGGTCTAATTCTGCTGCTTCGCTGCGTCCTCTCCGATCTTCCGATTGTCTTGACCTCTTAGTTCCTCGTGTCAGGACTACCATGGCTCAATCCAGGTCCTTTGCCTGCATAGGTCCCTCAATTTGGAACCGACTTACTCCTTCTGTCCGCACCACCGTTATCTCTTGTAGCGTTGCTTCTTCCTTTTCACACCTTAAATCCTGATTTTTCTCTCGAGGTCTCGCGTACTGGGAGCGCCTCTGAATGGTCTATACCGCGACAGGCGCTTTGTAAATGCCCATATACAATACAATACAATACAATACAATGAAAAGTGCATATATGCTTAAATAAACATGAGCCCAGAACGGTAGCCATTAGTCGTAATCCTGACTAGGATTCTGTGTCTTAACTCTCCGGACCCGGTGTCATTTTCTCTTTATCGAGTCGGCGAGCCGAGTCGCAGTGGAAAAGATGGCGGTATTTATACGGACAACATAAACTCGGAGATGCTGGGCGGTTGAAGAGACAGCTGGGCCCGTGATTTGCAGCCCTGTCTCGTCATCTGCATCCCACGATGTCCAGCACCGTTGACCGGCTTGTCAGTGACGATAATGAAAAACTGCCCGTAATTACAAGGGCGGACTGACCGTGTGACCGTAAACACACACAAACAAACACGCACACGCACGTGCAAACTGACGCAGGCAGACGCACACAGACAATGTTTTGCATGTAAATGATAGGTTGAAATGGGAAGCAATGGGTTGAAATGGGAAGCAATGGGTTGAAATGAGAAGCAATGGGTTGCAGTGGGTTGAGAATTGCTGAGTTGGGTCGAGAAGACATCGATTGGATCGAAAGCTGATGATGGAATTGGGTGCTGGGTGAATTTAAATGTAATGGGATGGGCTGATATGGGTTCGGATGATGGGGAGGTTCAAGGTTGAGATGGAGGGGAGAGATCAAGAACTGACCTTACCCTAGTCATGATACTGTGCAATAATAATTCACGCATTATGAAAATGCGTCATGGCAATTGGGCCTGTGTTAAAAAAAGGTGCTATGAAAATAAATGCACAGGGCCTACATACATAATAGTAAATACAAACATGCATAGTTACATGCATACATACATACATACATACATACATACATACATGCATACATACATACATACATACATACATACATACATACATACATACATGCATGCATGCTTAGATGCATACATACATACATTGCCCATACATTCATACATGTATACGCATACTACCTACATGCATACATACATATATTATACATGTGCATACTTCATACATACACGTGCAAACATACATATATAGTTTACGTATATGCATACATATGTGCATTGTGCATATATATACTACGTATAAACATGTGCATATAAGAAGGGAGGGAATGATGAGATGGAGATGAGAGGAGATGAGAGATGCGACTGGATTAGAGAAGAGGATATTGAAGGGGGC